>ML266615.1:0-99115 GCA_005239495.1 Nicotiana undulata
CGAAATCATCATATAAATCTGTTGGAACCTTCAAATCCTGATTTCGAGGTCGTTTACTCAAAAATCACCACCTAACCAATTCTTCCAACATAAAGCTTTCGAAATGAGAATTCTCTTTCCGAATTGACTCTGAACTTCACGTAATTCACTTCCAACCATACATGCAAGTCATGATACCTGAAGTGAAGTTACTCATGGGCTTAAACCTATGAACGACACGCTAGAGCTCAAAACATCCGGTCGGGTCGTTACAACAAGAAAAATAAAAACCAACAAGAACAAGCTCATATTTTTTCGATAGGGTTAAAAATATACAAAACAAGCCAAAATGAAAGAGGTGCTCCCTGAATGGAATCACTCGGCGCTGGAGGTACTAGGGGCTTCAAGCTCCAAGTCATCATCATCATCCTCGTCTGGTCCACAAAACTTCCTTAAGGTGCTCATGATCTTTGTGAGGAACTTGCTTTTCTTCTTTTCCTTCTCTTTTTGCTTCCGCTGCCTCCGCTCAATCTTCCCTAACTTGGATTTGATAGCTTGTTGCTCCTTAGAAAGGTAGAATAAAGTCAAAACCTTTCCTTGGCCAGCTGGACCTGCATATGTGCTCTCTCCGGATGGTCCAGAAGGAAGATTAGCTACAAGCTAGCGTACCTGCGCATCCATGCCATAAACCTGACGAGAGATATACCTGAGAGTGAGAGGTCCCTACTCAAGTGGTGTGATAGCTGTGCAAGTCCTAGTGGCATCTGCAGAAGCATCAGGTGTCTTAGTGCTGGTATTAGTGAAATGGCCAAAGGAGGGAGATGCTACATCAATCTTCCTTTTCTTCTATACATTTCCTGTTCCCTTTCTCAACAGTGGGTGGATGAGCTTCTCTGGGTTCTTTTCCTTTTCTGTAGGCTTCTTCACCACGCTTGCATCATAGCATAATTGGGTGATCAAGGATGGTAAGAAGCTTGGTCCTTTCTGCAACAACCTCTTCTATCTCATCGACAATAAGCTTCCCTACGTTCACAGGTATGCCCTCCATGATAGCACATATCACTCTTGGCTTCTCAAGTGTCACCTCTGTCTCATTTCGTGAAGGCATGATTCGAGCACAGATAATGGAGAGCCAAGTCTTGGCCTCTGTAGTGAATTCTAAAGACTCGATTCTGGAGTGATTCTTTATCCAGTTTGGCACCTGTCCAACGTGCAAATGATTTATGGACAACTGGGTACCCAACTCTTGAGCTCGATCCCAATACATCTGATTGTTAGAATTGGGGAGATTGTAATGCGCATTGATCAGCTCTAGACTAAAACAGACTTCTTTGCCTCTGATAGTAGCCACCAACTCATTATTGAAGTTCGTCTCTACAACATTTTCGTAAACTTCTCTGACTACTTCATGATTGGCTGGTCGAGGCTATTCTCCAAAGAAAACCCATCCACTCGTTATTAATCTCCCATGGAACTCGGGCCATCGGCTTTCAAGGTCGGTCAAGAGGATGCCTCTTTCCCTAATCATGCTTTTGGTCAGTTCCTTGTCGTAGCATTGAGAGCATATTAGGGAGGAGAATGTGTCAGCATCAAAATATTCCTCTGCGGCAGCTTGTGCGACGGGTACTTGAACATTTTCACTTGGTGTCGAATCTATTTTAGATCTCAAAGTGCCTACAAAAAGAGTATACATGTCAAATAACCGTATGGGCACTTAAAGCATTGCATTTAGAGGTATTTAGGCCAAAGAAACGAGTTAAAAAAGCTTTTGGATAAAAAATGGTGAGCACATTGTTTTGCTGCCTGGGCACCCACTGAATCGCGATCGCATTGGGCATCGCGATCGCGAGGGTCGTCTTCCTCGCCCAGTACCAGTTTGCTTGGGCATTTCGTCGAACATGTGGTGTGTTTCATTTTACTCAGCACTTTCAGATTACCATGTCATGAATATTTACCCCAAATTTACACAGATCATCACTCTTACTCTCAACCAAACTCTCACAGCAAGCAAGCACACAAGGAAATCAACAATATCCTTTGACAAAGTAAACACAATTTCAAGCCCTAAAATTCGAAAATAGGGCTGCCCATCCTCTAATTCACCATAATAATTGAAAACCAAACTGAGAATTAAGGTAGAAATTGACATACCTTGAGGATAATGAAGGAATGATGCAATGGAATGTGAAGCAAAGATGAATTGGGACTGTTTCAGGGGTTAGGGAAGCAGGAGAGTGCATGTTCTTTCTTTGGGAGAAAGTGGGTCCGTTTAATTTCCTTCCAGTGTTTTGAATTTCACAACTTACCTATTGAGCGCGATCACAAACAGAAGACCATTATCGCGGAAAGCAATTTTTGTCACAGACCTGCGATCGCAACTCATTTACAACGATCGCCCAAGGTTAGCGAGTTTTCATTCTGTGTTATCGCATACTGTTCGCTGCGATCACAATGCTTTGCATTTTTCTACAATTTTCTACAGCTACTAGTTTGGACTGCCCGAACCATGCAAGCTGCTCAAAACAACTCTAAAAATGTAAAACTTGGCAGATTAGTTCAAAATAATATTCTAAGTTATTCTATAAAAGAAAATGTCAAAAATGATCACAGATTTTGAAAGCGGTGGGTTGCCTCCCACCAAGTGACGCATTTAACGTCGTGGCATGACGCAAGTCAACTTTACAACTTTTTTCGCCACTTTGACGATATGAACTGGGCACCTAGCTTGGAATCAAGCTTTTGACCACGGGGGGTGGGGGGGTGGTAAGTAGATGACCAAGCAAAGAATTAAATTCTTAATTTTGCACTTCTTGGCTCTCATGTGAGGAATGTCATTTTGCCTTGTTGTTCTTTCAAATTGTAAAATGTATGGCCTTAGTCTTTCCTCCTCGCAATCCTTCATTGACTCGTGTAGTTCAACTCCCATTTCACCACACAATTCCAATGTTGAAAAAAGATTTGAATGTGACTGCAAACCTCCAACTTGCAATTTTTCCCAAATTTTGACATCCTCTTTTTCCCCCCTGATTAGAGTCAATTACAACCAAATTTTCATTTACACCGGTTGACTCTATTTCCACATTTTCCTTGGCATCGATAATACTCATGGACTCGGTTGGCGGATGTTCAAATCTTGATTCCTCAAAGTAAAGCTCACTTTCTTCCTAGAAATTGGACTCTTCTTGGATTCCTTCCACACTTCCAAATTGAGAGGCATAGTGCGCCTCCATTAATGATTTAATTTGATCCTCCATAGTGCATATATGCTCATCATTTTGAGTCACTTCATATTTCAAGTCCTCGAGTGCAAAGTTGTGATTCTCCTCATTGTCAAGAATGGTCTCCAACATGAGCATCATCTTCTCATTTTGAGCATTGGAGAGGTCTTCTTGGTTTTGATCAAGTGCCAAAGAAGGATTTTCAACTTCAACCTCCAAGGAAGGTTCTTGGCTATCACTCACTTTCGAAGCCTTTTTAACCCTTGAGGCCTCAATCATTTCATCCATTTGTGAGTGCAACCTTTCAAGTGCCAAGTCATTTTTTAGACAATTCTCTAAAAGATCCTCCGAGGCATTTTTCTCTTTGTTTCCTTTTTCATGTAGGCACTCCAACATGAGCTTGAACACTCCACTTCAGCCATGCTAAATTTCTTCCAGTTCCTCATCCCTAAAGTTTTTATCACAAAAAGTAAAATCATCATAACTGGGGCTTGGGGAAGGGACTGACAAATACAAAGAATCATACCAATGACCATTTTGGAAACCGCACCTATCACAAATACTCCACTCATGGGTTTCAGATTGTGCGCACAATCCACCCCCGGGAGAATTTAATTAATTTTTCCACGAGTGTGGGCCTCCAGAAAAAGGACAAGGGTCATCAAAGTATGAACAACTACCATCCGACTAATTTTCATTATATGATGCCATCTTCTTCTTTTTTTTAATCAAAATTTAAGAAAATAAACAAGAAACAAACAAGAAAATTAGACCAGAAAGAAAAATAATTACACAAATATTCACAAGTTTGGACCAAAGCACTTACGCTTATTTAAAATGTATGGCCTTAGTCTTTCCTCCTCGCAATTCTTCATTGACTCGTGTAGTTCAACTCCCATTTCACCACACAATTCCAATGTTGAAAAATGACTGGAATGTGACTGCAAACCTCCAACTTGCAATTTTTCCCAACTTTTGACATCCTCTTTTTCCCCCGGATTAGAGTCAATTACGACCAAAGTTTCATTTACACCGGTTGACTCTAATTCCACATTTCTATTGGCATAAATAATACTCATGAGTCGGTTGGCGGATGTTCAAATCTTGATTCCTCAAAGTAAAGCTCACTTTCTTCCTCAGAATTAGACTCTTCTTGGCTTCCTTCCACATTTCGAAATTGAGAGGCATAGTGAGCCTTCAATAATGATTTCATTTGATCCCCTAAAGTGCAGATATGCTCATCATTTTGAGTCACTTCATATTTCAAGTCCTCGAGTGCAAAGTTGTGATACTCCTCATTGTCAAGAATAGTCTCCAACATGAGCATCATCTTCTCATTTTGAGCATTGGAGAGGTCTTCTTGGTTATGATCAAGTGCCAAAGAAGGATTTTCAACTTCAACCTCCAAGGAAGGTTCTTGGATATCACTCACTTCCGAAGCCTTTTTAACCCTTGAGGCCTCAATCATTTCATCCATTTGCGAGTGAAACCTTTCAAGTGCCAAGTCATTTTGGAGACCATTCTCTAAAAGCTCCTCCGAGGCATTTTGCTCTTTGTTTCCTTTTTCAAGTAGGCACTCCAACATGATCTTGAACTCTGCACTTCAGCCATGCTAAATTTCTTCCACTTCCTCATCCCTAAAGTTTTTATCACAAAAAGTAAAATCAGCATAGACGGGGCTTGGGGAAGGGACGGACAAATACACACAATCATACCAATGACCATTTTGGAAATCACACCTATCAAAAATACTCCACTCATGGGTTTCAGATTGTGCGCACAATCCACCCCCGGGAGAATTTACTTAATTTTTCCACGAGTTTGGTCCTCCAGAAAAAGGACAAAGGTCATCAAAGTATGAACAACTACCATCCGACCAATTTTCATTATATGATGCCATCTTCTTCTTTTTTTTAATCAAAATTTAAGAAAATAAACAAGAAACAAACAAGAAAATTAGACCAAGGTAAGAAAAATAATTACACAAATATTCACAAGTTTGGACCAAAGCACTTACGCTTATTTAAAATGTATGGCCTTAGTCTTTCCTCCTCGCAATCCTTCATTGACTCGTGTAGTTCAACTCCCATTTCACCACACAATTCCAATGTTGAAAAATGATTGGAATGTGACTGCAAACCTCCAACTTGCAATTTTTCCCAAATTTTGACATCCTCTTTTTCCCCCGGATTAGAGTCAATTACAACCAAAGTTTCATTTACACCGGTTGACTCTAATTCCACATTTGTTTTGGCATCAATAATACTCATGAGTCGGTTGGCGGATGTTCAAATCTTGATTCCTCAAAGTAAAGCTCACTTTCTTCCTCAGAATTGGACTCTTCTTGGCTTCCTTCCACATTTCGAAATTGAGAGGCATAGTGAGCCTTCAATAATGATTTCATTTGATCCCCTAAAGTGCATATATGCTCATCATTTGAAGTCACTTCATATTTCAAGTCCTCGAGTGCAAAGTTGTGATTCTCCTCATTGTCAAGAATGGTCTCCAACATGAGCATCATCTTCTCATTTTGAGCATTGGAGAGGTCTTCTTGGTTTTGATCAAGTGCCAAAGAAGGATTTTCAACTTCAACCTCCAAGGAAGGTTCTTGGATATCACTCACTTCCGAAGCCTTTTTAACCCTTGAGGCCTCAATCATTTCATCCATTTGCGAGTGAAACCTTTCAAGTGCCAAGTCATTTTGGAGACCATTCTCTAAAAGCTCCTCCGAGGCATTTTGCTCTTTGTTTCCTTTTTCAAGTAGGAACTCCAACATGATCTTGAACTCTGCACTTCAGCCATGCTAAATTTCTTCCAGTTCCTCATCCCTAAAGTTTTTATCACAAAAAGTAAAATCAGCATAGACGGGGCTTGGGGAAGGGACGGACAAATACACACAATCATACCAATGACCATTTTGGAAATCACACCTATCAAAAATACTCCACTCATGGGTTTCAGATTGTGCACACAATCCACCCCCGGGAGAATTTAAATAATTTTTCCACGAGTGTGGTCCTCTAGAAAAAGGACAAGGGTCATCAAAGTATGAACAACTACCATCCGACTAATTTTCATTATATGATGCCATCTTCTTATTTTTTTACCAAAATGTAAGAAAATAAACAAGAAACAAACAAGAAAATTAGACCAAGGTAAGAAAAATAATTACACAAATATTCACAAGTTTGGACCAAAGCACTTACGCTTATTTAAAATGTATTGCCTTAGTCTTTCCTCCTCGCAATCCTTCATTGACTCGTGTAGTTCAACTCCCATTTCACCACACAATTCCAATGTTGAATAATGATTGGAATGTTAATGGAAACCTCCAACTTGCAATGTTTCCCGTATTTTGACATCCTATTATTCCCCCTGATTAGAGTCAATTACAACCAAATTTTCATTTACACCGGTTGAGTCAAATTCCACATTTTCCTTGGCATCGATAATACTCATGCACTCGGTTGGCGGATGTTCAAATATTGATTCCTCAAAGTAAAGCTCACTTTCTTCCTAGGAATTGGACTCTTCTTGGATTCCTTCCACACTTCCAAATTGAGAGGCATAGTGAGCCTCCATTAATGATTTAATTTGATCCTCCATAGTGCAGATATGCTCATCATTTTGAGTCACTTCATATTTCAAGTCATCGAGTGCAAAGTTGTGATTCTCCTCATTGTCAAGAATGGTCTCCAACAGGAGCATCATATTCTCATTTTGAGCATTGGAGAGGTCTTCTTGGTTTTGATCAAGTGCCAAAGAAGGATTTTCAACTTCAACCTCCAAGGAAGGTTCTTGGCTATCACTCACTTCCGAAGCCTTTTTAACCCTTGAGGCCTCAATCATTTCATCCATTTGTGAGTGCAACCTTTCAAGTGCCAAGTCATTTTGGAGACAATTCTCTAAAAGATCCTCCAAGGCATTTTTCTCTTTGTTTCCTTTTTCATGTAGGCACTCCAACATGAGCTTGAACACTCCACTTCAGCCATGCTAAATTTCTTCCAGTTCCTCATCCCTAAAGTTTTTATCACAAAAAGTAAAATCATCATAGCTGGGGCTTGGGGAAGGGACTGACAAATACAAACAATAATACCAATGACCATTTTGGAAACCGCACCTTTTCACAAATACTCCACTCATGGGTTTCAGATTGTGCGCACAATCCACCCCCGGGAGAATTTAATTAATTTTTCCATGAGTGTGGTCTTCCACAAAAAGGACAAGGGTCATCAAAGTATGAACAACTACCATCCGACCAATTTTCATTATATGATGCCATCTTCTTCTTTTTTTTAATCAAAATTTAATAAAATAAACAAGAAACAAACAAGAAAATTAGACCAAGGTAAGAAAAATAATTACACAAATATTCACAAGTTTGGACCAAAGCACTTACGCTTATTTAAAATGTATGGCCTTAGTCTTTCCTCCTCGCAATCCTTCATTGACTCGTGTAGTTCAACTCCCATTTCACCACACAATTCCAATGTTGAATAATGATTGGAATGTTAATGGAAACCTCCAACTTGCAATGTTTCCCGTATTTTGACATCCTATTATTCCCCCTGATTAGAGTCAATTACAACCAAATTTTCATTTACACCGGTTGACTCTAATTCCACATTTTCCTTGGCATCGATAATACTCATGGACTCGGTTGGCGGATGTTCAAATCTTGATTCCTCAAAGTAAAGCTCACTTTCATCCTAGGAATTGGACTTTTCTTGGATTCCTTCCACACTTCCCAATTGAGAGGCATAGTGAGCCTCCATTAATGATTTAATTTGATCCTCCATAGTGCAGATATGCTCATCATTTTGAGTCACTTCATATTTCAAGTCCTCGAGTGCAAAGTTGTGATTCTGCTCATTGTCAAGAATGGTCTCCAACATGAGCGTCATCTTCTCATTTTGAGTATTGGAGAGGTCTTCTTGGTTTTGATCAAGTGCCAAAGAAGGATTTTCAACTTCAACCTCCAAGGAAGGTTCTTGGATATCACTCACTTCCGAAGCCTTTTTAACCCTTGAGGCCTCAATCATTTCATCCATTTGCAAGTGAAACCTTTCAAGTGCCAAGTCATTTTGGAGACCATTCTCTATAAGCTCCTCCGAGGAATTTTGCTCTTTGTTTCCTTTTTCATGTAGGCACACCAACATGAGCTTGAACACTCCACTTAAGCCATGCTAAATTTCTTCCAGTTCCTCATCCCTAAAGTTTTTATCACAAAAAGTAAAATCATCATAGCTGGGGCTTGGGGAAGGGACTGACAAATACAAACAATCATACCAATGACCATTTTGGAAACCGCACCTATCAAAAATACTCCACTCATCGTTTTCAGATTGTGCGCACAATCCACCCCCGGGAGAATTTAATTAATTTTTCCACGAGTGTGGTCCTCCAGAAAAAGGACAAGGGTCATCAAAGTATGAACAACTACCATCCGACCAATTTTCATTATATGATGCCATCTTCTTCTTTTTTTTTAATCAAAATTTAAGAAATTAAACAAGAAACAAACAAGAAAATTAGACCAAGGTAAGAAAAATAATTACACAAATATTCACAAGTTTGGACCAAAGCACTTACGCTTATTTAAAATGTATGGCCTTAGTCTTTCCTCCTCGCAGTCCTTCATTGAATCGTGTAGTTCAACTCCCATTTCACCACACAATTCCAATGTTGAAAAATTATTGGAATGTGACTGCAAACCTCCAACTTGCAATTTTTCCCAAATTTTGACATCCTCTTTTTCCCCCGGATTAGAGTCAATTACAACCAAAGTTTCATTTACACCGGTTGACTCTAATTCCACATTTGTTTTGGCATCAATAATACTCATGAGTCGGTTGGCGGATGTTCAAATCTTGATTCCTCAAAGTAAAGCTCACTTTCTTCCTCAGAATTGGACTCTTCTTGGCTTCCTTCCACATTTCGAAATTGAGAGGCATAGTGAGCCTTCAATAATGATTTCATTTGATCCCCTAAAGTGCAGATATGCTCATCATTTTGAGTCACTTCATATTTCAAGTCCTCGAGTGCAAAGTTGTGATTCTCCTCATTGTCAAGAATGGTCTCCAACATGAGCATCATCTTCTCATTTTGAGCATTGGAGAGGTCTTCTTGGTTTTGATCAAGTGCCAAAGAAGGATTTTCAACTTCAACCTCCAAGGAAGATTCTTGGATATCACTCACTTCTGAAGCCTTTTTAACCCTTGAGGCCTCAATCATTTCATCCATTTGCGAGTGAAACCTTTCAAGTGCCAAGTCATTTTGGAGACCATTCTCTAAAAGCTACTCCGAGGCATTTTGCTTTTTGTTTCCTTTTTCAAGTAGGCACTCCAACATGATCTTGAACTCTCCACTTCAGTCATGCTAAATTTCTTCCACTTCCTCATCCCTAAAGTTTTTATCACAAAAAGTAAAATCAGCATAGACGGGGCTTGGGGAAGGGACGGACAAATACACACAATCATACCAATGACCATTTTGGAAATCACACCTATAAGAAATACTCAACTCATGGGTTTCAGATTGTGCGCACAATCCACCCCTAGGAGAATTTAAATAATTTTTCCACGAGTGTGTTCCTCCAGAAAAAGGACAAGGGTCATCAAAGTATGAACAACTACCATCCGACCAATTTTCATTATATGATGCCATCTTCTTCTTTTTTTAATCAAAATTTAAGAAAATAAACAAGAAACAAACAAGAAAATTAGACCAAGGTAAGAAAAATAATTACACAAATATTCACAAGTTTGGACCAAAGCACTTACGCTTATTTAAAATGTATGGCCTTAGTCTTTCCTCCTCGCAGTCCTTCATTGACTCGTGTAGTTCAACTCCCATTTCACCACACAATTCCAATGTTGAAAAATGATTGGAATGTGATTGCAAACCTCCAACTTGCAATTTTTCCCAAATTTTGACATCCTCTTTTTCCCCCAGATTAGAGTCAATTACAACCAAAGTTTCATTTACACCGGTTGACTCTAATTCCACATTTGTTTTGGCATCAATAATACTCATGAGTCGGTTGGCGGATGTTCAAATCTTGATTCCTCAAAGTAAAGCTCACTTTCTTCCTCAGAATTGGACTTTTCTTGGCTTCCTTCCACATTTCGAAATTGAGAGGCATAGTGAGCCTTCAATAATGATTTCATTTGATCCCCTAAAGTGCAGATATGCTCATCACTTTGAGTCACTTCATGTTTCAAGTCCTCGAGTGCAAAGTTGTGATTCTCCTCATTGTCAAGAATGGTCTCCAACATGAGCATCATCTTCTCATTTTGAGCATTGGAGAGGTCTTCTTGGTTTTGATCAAGTGCCAAAGAAGGATTTTCAACTTCAACCTCCAAGGAAGGTTCTTGGCTATCACTCACTTCCGAAGCCTTTTTAACCCTTGAGGCCTCAATCATTTCATCCATTTGCGAGTGAAACCTTTCAAGTGGCAAGTCATTTTGGAGACCATTCTCTAAAATCTCCTCCGAGGCATTTTGCTCTTTGTTTCCTTTTTCATGTAGGCACTCCAACATGAGCTTGAACACTCCACTTCAGCCATGCTAAATTTCTTCCAGTTCCTCATCCCTAAAGTTTTTATCACAAAAAGTAAAATCATCATAGCTGGGGCTTGGGGAAGGGACTGACAAATACAAACAATAATACCAATGACCATTTAGGAAACCGCATCTTTTCACAAATACTCCACTCATGGGTTTCAGATTGTGCGCACAATCCACCCCCGGGAGAATTTAATTAATTTTTCCATGAGTGTGGTCTTCCACAAAAAGGACAAGGGTCATCAAAGTATGAACAACTACCATCCGACCAATTTTCATTATATGATGCCATCTTCTTCTTCTTTTTTTAATCAAAATTTAAGAAAATAAACAAGAAACAAACAAGAAAATTAGACCAAGGTAAGAAAAATAATTACACAAATATGCACAAGTTTGGACCAAAGCACTTACGCTTATTTAAAATGTATGGCCTTAGTCTTTCCTCCTCGCAATCCTTCATTGACTCGTGTAGTTCAACTCCCATTTCACCACACAATTCCAATGTTGAAAAATGATTGGAATGTGACTGCAAACCTCCAACTTGCAATTTTTCCCAAATTTTGACATCCTATTTTTCCCCCGGATTAGAGTCAATTACAACCAAAGTTTCATTTACACCGGTTGACTCTAATTCCACATTTGTTTTGGCATCAATAATACTCATGTGTCGGTTGGCGGATGTTCAGATATTGATTCCTCAAAGTAAATCTCACTTTCTTCCTCATAATTGGACTCTCCTTGGCTTCCTTCAACATTTCCAAAGTGAGAGGCATAGTGAGCCTTCATTAATGATTTCATTTGATCCCCTAAAGTGAGGATATGCTCATCATTTTGAGACTTCATGTTTCAAGTCCTCGAGTGCAAAGTTGTGATTCTTCTCATTATTAAGAATGGTCTCCAAAATGAGCATCATCTTCTTATTTGAGCATTGGAGAGGTCTTCTTGGTTTTGATCAAATTCCAAAGAAGGATTTTCAACTTCAACCTCCAAGGAAGGTTCTTGTCTATCACTCACTTCCAAAGCCTTTTGAACCCTTGAGGCCTCAATCATTTCTTCCGTTTGTGAGTGCAACCTTTCAAGTGCCAATTCATTTTGGAAACCATTCTCTAAAAGCTCCTCAAAGACATTTTGCTCTTTGTTTCCTTTTTCAAGTAGGCACTCCAACATGAGCTTGAACACTCCACTTCAGTCATGCTAAATTTTTTCCACTTCCTCATCCCTAATGTTTTTATCACAAAAAGTAAAATCATCATAGCTGAGGCTTGGGGAAGGGACGGACAAATACAAACAATCATACCAATGACCATTTTGGAAACCACACCTATCACAAATACTCCACTCATGGGTTTCAGATTGTGCGCACAGTCCACCCCGGGAGAATTTAAACAATTTTGCCACGAGTGTGGTCCTCCACAAAAAGGACAAGGGTTATCAAAGTATGAACAACTACCATCCGACCAATTTTCATTATATGATGCCATCTTCTTCTTTTTTTTTTAATCAAAATTTAAGAAAATAAACAAGAAACAAACAAGAAAATTAGACCAAGGTAAAAAAAATAATTACACAAATATTCACAAGTTTGGACCAAAGCACTTACGCTTATTTAAAATGTATTGTCTTAGTCTTTCCTCCTCGTAATCCTTCATTGACTCGTGTAGTTCAACTCCCATTTCACCACACAATTCCAATATTAAAAAATGATTGGAATGTGACTGCAAACCTCCAACTTGCAATTTTTCCCCGGTATTAGAGTCAATTACAGCAAAACTTTCATTTACACCAGTTGACTCTAATTCCACATTTTCCTTGGCATCGATAATACTCATGGACTCGGTTGGAGGATGTTAAAATCTTGATTCATCAAAGTAAAGCTCACTTTCTTCCTCGAAATTGGACTCTTCTTGGATTCCTTCCACACTTCCAAATTGAGAGGCATAGTGAGCCTCCATTAATGATTTCATTTGATCCACTATAGTGCGGATATGCTCATCATTTTGAGTCACTTAATATTTCATGTCCTCGAGTGCAAAGTTGTGCTTCTCCTCATTGTGAAGAATGGTCTCCAACATAAACTTCATTTTCTCATTTTGAGCATTTGAGAGGTCTTCTTGGTTTTGATCAAGTTCCAAAGAAGGATTTTCAACCTTAACCTCCAAGGAAGGTTCTTAGCTATCACTCACTTCCGAAGCCTTTTGAACCCTTAAGGCCTCAATAATTTCATCCATTTGTGAGTGCAACCTTTCAAGTGCCAAGTCATTTTGGAGACCATTCTCGAAAAGCTCATTCAAGGCATTTTGCTCTTTGTTTCCTTTTTCAAATAGGCACTTCAACATGAGCTTGAACTCTCCACTTCGGCCATGCTCGATTTCTTCCACTTCCTCATCCCTACATTTTTCATCACAAAATGTAGAATCATCATAGCGGGTGCTTGGGGAAGGGACGGACTAATACACACAATCATACCAATGACCATTTTGGCAATCACACCTATCACAAACTCCACTCATGGGTTTGAGATTGTGCGCACAATCCAGCCCCGGGAGAATTTAAATAATTTTTCCACAAGTGTGGTCCTCCACAATAAGGACAAGGGTCATCAAAGTATGAACAACTACCACCCGACCAATTTTTATTATATGATGCCATATTGTTTTTATATCAAAATTTAAGAAAATAAACAAGAAATTTAGACTAAGGTAAGAAAAATAATTACAAATATTCACAAGTTTTGACCAAAGCACTTACGCTTATTTCTCAAACAACCTAAATTACGCCAATTTTTCCCCGGCAACGGCGCCAAAATTTGATACGCTCAAATTACACTCTAAAATAGTGTAAGTGATCGATGTCAAATAAAGTAACGCAACTAGGTTTGGGTCGAATACCACAGAGAACAATATATAGGCGATTAGGAATGTAAGAAAATTATCACTTATCGTGCATTGCCAAACACTTAGATTTTGGTTCTGAAAATATTTATATCTAGATGCAAAATTGTAAACTAACCTAGAAAGAAAGTAAAATGATCAACGGCTACAAGTATAATACATCGGGAATTACACTCAAGTAACGATCCAATGTATTTCACGATTTTACAAATATGAGCGAGTTTATGTTAATTAGCCACGGATAATAATTCTTAATTAGCTTCTTCGGAAGACTAACAACATTTCCTAATTGAATTATTCCTAACCCAATTAAGATATTAAGAACACCCGGATATGGCTACAAGTAGTTCAACCCTATTCCTAGGTAGAATTTATAAAATGAGGGTTAAAACCTCAAGTTCTTGTTAATTAATCTTTCCCAACCCCAAATTATCTTTTCCAAAATTAATTCGGGGTTAATGGGCGAGTCCTAGGATTAGCTAATCCCTTTGGAAACATTAAAGAACAAGATTAATTAAAGAAACAGTAGCTCACTTCATAAATAAATAAAAATCATTCATTACATAAGCACAACAAGGTATTTAATCCACACTTTAATCAAGAATATTTTCATAAACAAGATTGAATGTTGGAAATAAATATTAAACATTTAAATATTCAATACAAAGCAAGAAAATGAAGAAAAAAACATAAATGGGTAAGAAATCCTTAACCACATGCTTCAAATCTTCAAAACCCAAGTGTGTGTGCAGACCCTACTTCAAGAACTTGTTATCTTCTAGTGTATCTACTGAAAATATGCCAAAAGATAGCCAAAGATACTGCTTGGTCATGTATTAAATGGCTTTGGGGTCAAAATCTTGAAATACCAAAACTGCCCAGATTTCGCCCTGTCTTTATGAATTGCGATCGCGTAGAGTCAGGTTCAAGACTTTTGCGATCGCAGACACAACTTTGCGGTCGCGTAGAGCATCCCAGGGCTAGTAAACAATTTCTTCATCGCGATCGCGTAACCAGCATTGCGATCGCGATTCTCTTTTTCACTGACTTATGCAATCGCGGTCAAATCTTTGCGATCGCGAAGAGTACTTGACAACAATCATTTTTTATCATTTTTGCAATTTTGACTTGATTTCTTCCGTTTCTTCTCCATATCATATTATACCTGAAATATGCCAATAAACCTCTGAAAAAAGCTATAGTTTTCATCAAAGTCATGCAAAAGCCTAAGTATTAAGAGGAGATAAGTTGGTAAAATACCAACTTGTCACCAGAGGTTGCCCAATAGGGGCCTGCTCATCGATTATAGCTCTATGGTAATGAAAATATTATAATACTGTACATATAGACTCTCTGCTCTCTTGAATGAAAAAAGGAAATACTCAATTGCATGGCACATACTGTCAAGATCTTTGTTCTTTTATTCTCTTGGTTTCCAACAAGTTATTTGACTATTATAGGAATCTTTATCAATATGTAAAGTAGAGGGTTGTCACGTACTCACATAGAATTTAATACCCTATAAGTTATCATCATGTCACCTTCCATTTGTAGGTGGAGATCATAATTACTGGTAGGCATATTGTACTTAGAAGACTAGGAAAAATATACGTAAATTCCGGAACATAAATTTTTTTTATGCCTCGTTATCAAACTTGTGTAATTACGAGATCATGCCAAAATGAAGGAAGAGCTTAGACTTAACATACCTAGTGTAGGTAAAAACCTGTATGATGTTCTTGAAAAAGGTTACACCACACTCCCTTAGAACAACAAAACTTTATGTTGCTAAATCTTTTTGGAATCGTTTGGTTAAGAAACATTTCTAACGTTTTCTCCCTTCTAATTGTAATGCCTTGGTGTTGAGAATATTAATAATGATTGTGCATTTGATTGAATGTCTTTGAGAATGCATTTTTGAAGAGTTATCAGAATGATAACGTCTTTCCCCCGCTTTAATTGAAATCTCCTTGATAATGAAAAGTCTTGGAAAATGTAGTAAAGGTGTAACTATATGCCACCTAATAAGAATTGAATCTTAGTCATTTCCTTAGGGCGTGGCTTACCACGTGGGGATGGGGGTGTGGGAATGTAACCTTTATTCACTTATTGGGTAATTAGGTAAGGTGGGGGATGTAACCTTTATCCACTTATTAGGTAATTAGGTAATGTCCCGTTACCCGATAATTAATCGCTTAGCCGCATAATTAAGAAATTTCTCAAATTACCTAAAATTCTACTTATTTTTAGTATGCTTTATACCTCTTACTTCACGGTCATATGGTGCCTTTTATGGTACTAGTCCATAAATATCGGGTATTATCGCTTGGCCCGTATTTTATCCCAAATCGACAACCTTTAAAAAACTCATTTTCTTTAATTCGTGTACCCCTTCCTTCATGACACTTACTTATTGTTTGGTATAAATAGCGTAAATATTCTAACCTCAAGATAATCTCATCCCCGAGTTTATGCCAATTAACTGAAGACGAAACTTTAACGTACAAAAAACGCGAGATGTAACATCCTTCCCCCCTTAGAAAAATTCATCCTCGAATGTTTACTCTTAGATAGCTTGAAAAACTTTTGCCAGAGTCTCCTCCGTACACTAGACTAAAACCACCCTACACACAACTAGAAAGCATACTATACATGTCACACTTGGTCCTACATAGTTGTCTATTATAAGCTCAGAACATCAAAAACAAGAACCTACCTGAGGACCTACTGGCCTTAATAGGGTTATGCTGAGGTATCCTATCTCCAGTTTTAAATAGGTGGGGGTATTTAGACTTCATTTCCTCCTCCGTTTCCCACGTCATCTCTTCCACATTCTTGCTCCTCCATAAAACCTTCACGGAGGCTATTTCCTTATTCCATAGCTTGCGGATTTGTCGGTCTAGGATGGAAACTGGAATTTCCTCGTACGACAAGTCCTTTGTGATCTGTATATCATCCGTGGGCACCACCTGTGTAGGATCACCAATGCACTTTCGTAACATAGATACGTGAAAAATCGGATGGACAGACTCCAATTCCGCGGGCAATTCTAACTCATAAACTACTCGGCCCACTCTCTGAATGATCCTTTAAGGCCCAATATACTGTGGGATAAGTTTGCCTTTCTTGGAAAACCTCATCACGCCTTTCATAGGTGGCACCTTTAAGAATACCCAGTCATCAACCCCATACTCTAAATATCGTCGTCACACGTCTTAATATGACTTCTGACGACTTTGAATTGTCAACAGCTGGTCCCGGATAAGCTTTACTTTTTCTATGGCCTGTTGAACCAGGTCTGGCCCATGTAATCCAGGTTCTCCAACATCAAACCACCCTATAGAAGATCTGAACTTACGCCCATACAAAGTCGCGTATGGAGCCATCTGGACACTGGAGTGGTAATTGTTATTATATGAAAACTCTATAAGAAGTAGTTGCTCATCCAAAGATCTTTTAAAATCCAGCACACATGCTCGTAACATATCCTCGAGCGTCTGAATTGTGTGCTCGATCTGTCCATCAATTTGTAGATTGAATGTTATGCTAAGATTCACCTAAGTCCCTAGACCTTTCTAAAATGACCTATAAAAATGTGTTGTAAACTGGGCCCCGCGGTCATATATAATAGATATTGGTACTCTGTGTAGTCTCACTATCTCCTTAATATATAATTTTGCATAATCCTCTGCTGTATATGTAGATCTGACCGGTAGGAAATGAGCCGATTTAGTGAGCCTATCGACTATCACCCATATGGAGTCGAACTTACTATGAGAACGAGATAAACCCGTGATAAAGTACATTTTTATCGCCTCCCATTTCCATGTCGGGATCTCTATAGTCTGCATTATCCCTCCGAGATTCTGGTGCTCTTTCTTCACCTGATGGGAGCTAGGATACCGAGCGACATACTCAACAATGTTCTTCTTCATATCGTTCCACCAATACACGTCCTTGATGTCATGATACATCTTCATTGACCCAGGATGAATGGAATACCATGAATAATGTGCCTCTGACATAATCCTGTCTCGTAGCCTTGCTACATCTGGAACACACCGATACCCATGTATTTGAGAACCCCATCTCCCTTGAGCTCTAACAACGGCTTCTTTCGCTACGGAACTCGCTCTCTCAACTTGACCAACTCTGGGTCCTCGTACTACCTCTCATTTACTTCAGTTATGAGAGATGATTTTGCAGTATTTTGGAGTACAACCCCACCATTGCCAGAGTCTACTAACCGAACCCCCAAACAAGCCAATTGATTAATATTTTTAGTTAATTGTCTTTTGTCGGCCTATACATGAGCTAAGCTACCCATGGATCGACAACTTAAGGCATCTGCTACCATATTAGCTTTCCCTGGATGGTAGAGAATGTTAACATTGAAATCTTTTAATAAATCAATCCATCTCCTCTGTCGTAAATTCAACTCTTTTTGCTTGAATATATAGTTCAGGATTTTATGATTTGTGAATATATAAACATGAACACCATATAAATAATGTCGACATATCTTAACTGCATGGACAACCGCAGCTAACTCGAGGTCGTAGGTCAGATAATTTTGTTCGTGCTTCCTTAACTGCCTTGAGGCATACGCAATTACCTTCCCATGTTGCATCACGACACATCCTAACCCAACACTGAGGCATCGCAATACATGGCATAACCATCTGGGCCCTCTGGAAGTGCTAGAATTGGCGCTGAAGTCAACCTTTTTTTAAGCTCCTGAAAACTCCGCTCACAAGACTCCATCCACTGAAACTTAGTTGCTTTCTGTGTCAACCTCGTTAATGGTGTCGAAAGAGAAGAAAAACCCTCTACGAACCTCCGGTAGTATCCTGCTAAGCCTAGAAAGCTACGAATATCTGTCGGAGTGGTAGGTCTAGGCCAGGATTTCACAGCCTCAATCTTCTGAATGTCTACCTTTAAACCTCCGTCGGATACAATGTGCCCCAAGAAGGATACAGACTTCAACCAGAACTCACATTTAGAAAACATAGCATACAATTTATTATCACAGAGGGTTTGGAGTACCGCTGCAGGTGGTCCACATGCTCATCCTCTGAACGTGAACAAACCAGAATATCATCAATAAAGACGATCATGAACAAATCTAAATATGGCCGGAATAGGCTATTCATCAAGTCCATAAATATGGTAGGAGCATTCGTCAACCCGAAGGACATGTCAAGGAACTCGAAGTGGCCATATCGGGTCTTGAAGGCTGTCTTGGGAATATCTTTCTCCCGAACTCTCACCTGGTGATAGCCTAACCTCAAATCTATTTTTGAAAAGCATCTAGCTCCTTGCAACAGATCAAACAAGTCGTCTATCCTTGGAAGTGGATACTTATTCTTAATAGTTACCTTGTTCAGTTGCCTATAATCGATACACATGCTCAGCGAGCCGTCTTTCTTCCATACAAACAGTATTGGTGCACCCCATGGTAAGGTACTGGGTCTGATGAAACCTTTCTCCAGTAAATCTTTTAACTGCTCCTTAAACTCCTTCAATTCGGCAGGTGCCATTCTATTTGGAGGGGTGGATATTGGTTGAGTTCCCGAAAGCAAATCGATGCCAAAATCAATCTCTCGCTCTGGGGGAATACCTGGAAGTTCATCTAGAAATACATCTGCGTACTCCTTTACTACTAGAATATACTGAAGTGTAGGTATCTCCGCATCTGCATCCCTAACTCGCACAATATGATAAATGCACCCTTTGGCGATCATCTTCCTTGCCTTCAGATAGAAAAGAAACCTACCTCTGGGTGTCGCTATATTACCTACCCATTCAAGGACGGGCTCACCCGAAAAATGAAATCTAGCTATCTTCACTAGACAATCAACTGTGGCATAGCTATCTGCCAACCAGTACATGCCCATGATAGCATCAAAATCCAACATCTCTAGATCAACTAGGTCGGCTGAAGTCTGACGACCACAAACTGACACTGTACAGTCTCGGTAAACCCGTCAAACAATAATCGATTCTCCGACCGGTGTAGATACCATAAAAGGATCACTTAGTATTTCAGTCACTATACTAAATTTCCTCGCGACAAATGGGGTAATACACGATAAAGTAGATCCTGGGTCTATCAAGGCATAAGCATCGTGAGAGAAAATGGTCAACATACCTGTCACAACGTCTGGTGAAGTCTCCTGGTACTATAGACCCGCTAAAGCATAGTCTACCTCTGCCTCGACCTCTACCATCCAAGACTAAGACTCGCATCTTGAAGGATGCATGGACATGGATGATCCTGATGCTGAATTCGCTGGTTGCGCCATACCCCTAGAGTCTCTATTTGGGCAATCTCGCATCATATGCCCTGGACGTCCACATGTATAGTAAGCATAGGAACCGACTCGGCATTGGCCCAAGTGTCCTCTACCGCAGATGGCACACTACGTCATAAATGGCCGTGTCTGCCCCGATCCTCACTGTCACTACAAACTTGATGCTTGGGAGATTTCACCTGGTCCTAACTGAGTATAACGGTCATACGTGTAACCTTATGACTGAGGTGGCGGAGGTCTAGGTGGTCGTTCGAAGTAATGGGGCCTATAACTACCCTGAGACTACTCCTGAGATCTAGCAAATCTCATCCTCTTACGCTGCCCGGAGTCTGTCCTCTCAGTACCCTACTACCGATGCCTACCCCTTTCTATATTCTGGGCAAATGCCTGAATCCGGGAGATATCCATACTATCCTTTGATGAAGCGGTGGCACATGCCTCGGTCAACTCTGGGGACAACCCTGCTATAAATATGTGGATTCTATCCCGCATGGTAGCAACTATGGATGGTACATATCTGGCCAATGAGTCAAAACGGAGAATATACTCTTGAACACTCATATTCCCCTGCTTGAGGGCTAGAAACTGATCGAGGCGGTCCTGTCAGATCTGTCGCGGTAAGTACTGGTCAAGGAAGGCATCTGAAAAATTCTCCCAAATAGAAGGAGGTACATCACGTCCTTTCGACCTTTCTCATCCCTCGTACCAAAGGATGGCTATAACTCGGAGTCGAAAAGCTGCTAACTCAACTGCCTCTATCTCTATGGCATGCATAACCCGAAAGATCCTGTGAAACTGATCTATGAAATCTTGCAGGTCCTCCCTCTGATCTGTCCTCGTGAACTCTAGGGGACTCAAAGCAATAAACTCTCGCACCCTTAAACTCCCAGATCCCTCAGAAGGTCCTGCACTAGCAGATGCCCTAGCATGTTGCTGGGTAGCTACCAACTGTGCCAAAAAATGCATGTCACTCCTCAAGTCCTGATCTGATAGAAGCGAAGGGGGAACTGGATGTGGGGTCTCCCTAGGAATCTCCTCAGGTAGCGGAGGAGCAGGTAATGGCTGGGTAGGGGTCTCTCCCTGGGCTTCCGATTGGGCCCTATCTACTGGGGGTACCCTTCTAGTCCCCTCACCTACTGTTGTCTCTCTCCTCTCGCTAGTCGTAGTCTTCCTAGTTATTGTCATCTGTGCATGCAAACGCCAACACGTAAGTTTAACTCAATTTCCTATAACTCAGTTTTACATCACGATTTAGATTTGAAAGAAGGGTAACTAACTCCTAAATGCCAAGTAGTCCCCTTCTTATATGATGTGTTGCACCACACATCTATAAATAAAACCTTACTAAACATGGCTTGTAGACTCCATAGGACGTAACTACTGTGATACCACTTTTGTCACGCGCCGAGCCTGGGGGCGAGACCGACATCTAGTGCCTCACCTATTCTTGCGTACAACTTGCGACTAAGAGACTCTGAACATGTAATGTCAAACTTTGTCCATGGTCCACATTACACAATAATGTGCGATGCAAAATATAAAATTAAATAGAACTAACACTGACTAAATGTCAACATAAAGTTGGGCCGGCAAAGTCGTCATAATTACTACAAATGACAAGCCAACAAAATATACGTAAAGGGCCTACAAGCCCAACATACTACACAAATTGACAGGATATGTCTACAACCCTCTACTGATAGATATACTGTGATCGGAACAGGGCCCTGACCTACGCATAACCTATCTACATATATACACAAGATGTACATAAAACTTCTAGACCCGGCAACTCCGAATGACGAGGAGCTTACCGATAAAGCTGAACTCGGGCAACACCTACTGAGGAGGTCTACCCGTCTGTCTGTCTGAACTTGCACGCATGAAATGCAGCGCCCCCAGAAAGGAACTTCAGTATGAAATAATGTACCGAGTATGTAAGGCACTAAGGCAGTATACATAAAGATGAAACTGAACTAATAATCAGAACATATGCTTACTTGCTGATACTGACTCAATTCTCTCAATATAATAAGTAAAATAGATATTCGGCCCTGTAAGGCTCGGTATATATATATATATATATATATATATATATATATATATATACATACATAACTGCTTCACCGTAGTAGACTCGCTCATCGGCGCTCGGCCATACTAGGCTTTGTATCTCGGCCAACTAGGCTCGCTCATAGGCACTCGGCCACGGTAGGCTCAATATATAACTTGCCATCTGATCAGAGGTTTCCCAGTAGAGGCTTGCCCATCGATTATAGCTCGATGGTAATGAAAATACTATAATACTGTACATATAGACTCTCTGCTCTCTTGACTGGAAAAAAAGGAAATACTCAATTGCATGGCACATACTGTCAAGATCTTTGTTCTTTTATTCTCTTGGTTTCCAACAAGTTATTTGACTATTATAGGAATCTTTATCAATATTTAAAGTAGAGGGTTGTCACGTACTCACATAGAATTTAATACCCTCATGTTACCTTCCAATTCTAGGCGTAGATCGTAATTACTGGTAGGCATATTGTACTTAGAAGACTAGGAAAAATATACGTAAATCTCGGAACATAAATTTTTCTTTATGCCTCGTTATCAAACTTGTGTAATTACGAGATCATGCCAAAAAGAAGGAAGGGCTTAGCCTTAACATACCTGAGTAGGTAAAAACCTGTATGACATTCTTCAAAAAGGTTACAACGTACTCCCTTAGAACCGCAAAAGTTTACTTTGCTAAATCTTGTTGGAATCGTTTGGTTAAGAAGAATTGCTAACGTTTTCTCCCTTCTAATTGTAATGCCTTGGTGTTGAGAATATTAATAATGATTTTTCATCTGATTGAAAATGTCTTTGAAAGTGAATTTTTGAAGAGTTATCAGAATGATAACGTCTTACCCCCGCTTTAATTGAAATCTCCCTGATAATGAAAAGTCTTAGAAAATGTAGTAAAGGTGTAACTATATGCCATCTAATAAGAATTGAATCCTAGTCATTTACTTAGGGTGTGGCTTATTGCCACGTGGGGATGGGGATGTGTCACGCCCCAAATCCTAATTTAGGTCGCGATGGCGCCCAACAACGGGATTAGGCAAGCCAATATGAATTATACTAGGTGTTACCCTTTCCATTTGATTAGATAAGTCAATATTTACCAGTTTAAGACAATTAAACATGATGATAGCTTGATTTGGAAATAAAATCATAATAATACATGGCCAAAATAAAGCATATGTATGAATATACATCCCAAAACCAAAAAATATGCACTACGTGTGTGCCAGGAACTAGTGTCACGAGCGTCACGTGCAACTATCTAAGTATACAAGGATACTATATATACAAGTCCACAGTTTGAATGAAACATACGGGAAAATGACAAAAGGAAACTTCAGGGTGCTGCCAAGGACCGCCAGGAAGAGCAGCTCCCCGTGAAGTCTTATCAGCGCAAGTCAGTACCTAGCACCGGCCTGATAATCAGGAGTACCGACCTCCGGACCTGTACAGTCAAGTACAGAAGAAGAAGAAGAAGTGCATCATGAGTACATAAATAAATATGTACTCGGTAAGTATCTCGTCTAAACTCGAAGAGTAGTGACGAGAGGTCGACTAGATACTCACGAAGGTCCAGCAATATAATATAAAAAGAGATATGGCTAAAGCAGTAGGCATGTGAAGCAGAAGTCAACAAGTACATAGGCAAATAATGTAATCCAGGTAATAATTGAAAATGAACTGCAAGTACCCAAATCCTCCGTTTACACAATACTTGTCAATCCTACTATAAGTGACTCAGACTCAAGTGATAAAACAGTATCAGAACAAGACAACCGGCCAGAGTCACAAGGGTGGTTGCAAGGACTTAGGTCATAAGCTAACCCACGATCGCGAATCATACCTGCGACTCGCATGCTGACTCAATAGTAATAAGTTGACCCACGATCGCGCGTCCAGTCTGCGACTCGTGTGCTGACTCGATAATGATAAGCTACCCATGATCGCGTATCATGCCTGCGACTCGTGTGCTGACTCGATAATGATAATCTAACCACGATCGCGCATCATGCCTCTGATTCATCTCCTGAATTGATAATGATAAGCTACCCACGATCGCGAATCATACCTGCGACTCGTGTGTTGACTCGATAATGTTATGCTACCGACGATCGCGCATCATGCCTACGACTCGTGTGCTGACTCGATAATGATAATATATAAGCTGACCCAAGATCGCGCCTCCAATTTGCGACTCGTGTGCTGACTCGATAACAAGTGCATATTCATATATAGGTTTATATGTGTACCGACTCAACAGGACCGTGCCAATACCACTGTAGCCAACTGGGATTGAAATCATAATATTTCACCTTTCCATGTCATCTCAACAACAATCACAACTTACAATACATGCAAGGTACAAATAAGGCACATAGAGGCATGCTCATGAGTCCTAAAGCTACCCGGCATAGAAATATAGTCACCACGTACGAATTCTCGTCACTTGGTACGTACGCGGCCCCCACAACATGTATACATAACAAATAAGAAACTTATGGGGACATTTCCCCCTTACGAGGTTGGAAAGGAGACTCACCTCGTGCCGAAATCACCCCTCGGATCAAGGATGCGCCCGAATCTCCTAAATCTACCCTCGACGGCTCGCAACTAGACAAATATAGCGTAATTGAATCAATTTAAGTTCAAAGAAGAAGAATTAACCAATAAACCCAAAATTAGGCATTCTTGAAGGATTTTGGAATTTCGACCCCGAGCCCACACGTTCGGATTTCGAGAATTTTTGAAGGAATCACTTACCTGAAGCCTAAGGATCATAATTATGTGATTTATACTTGAATTCATAACAAAAATTGAATAGTTCACCAAATTCCCAAAAGTCCCATTTACTACCCCAAATCTAGGTTTTAGTAAGATTTAGTAGTTAGTTCCCTTGGTAATTCACATATTAGACTAGACAAAAGGAGTGAAATTACTCACCTTTGGTGGACTTGGTCGTGGGCAGGTTTTCCCCAAGCTTGAGAGCTCTTTAATGGAGGTTGAGTGAGAAAAAGATGAAGGAAATCCGTGTTTTGGGCACTTAAATATGACTACCTATAGGGGTTTCCGCACCTGCGACCCTGGGACCTTACCTGTGCTCCCGCACCTGCGAGGAAATGGCCGCACCTACGAAAAATGACCGGGGGAGCTGAGTTCGCACCTGCGGAGTTAGGGGCTGCACCTGCGGTCCCGCTCCTGCGTAAAATCGTCCGCACCTGCGAGGCTGGGCAACCGCAGTTGCGGTCACACCAGCTACAGCTGCACAAGTAGTGTTTTTAGCTGGTTTTTGGCCTCGTGCGGTGTCTGGGAGGCACCTGAGCCCACCCGATCCCCCGTCCAAATATACCAACAAGTCCCAAATTATTATACGGACTTGCTCGAGCCCACGGAACACTCAAAACAACGCTAAAACTCAAAATCACATCCCAAAACCCCTGAATTCATAACTTAAGACTTTCAAACTCTAGATTTCCATAACGATGCGCCGAACTGACCTATACAACTCGGAATAACTTCAAATTTTGCAGAAAAGTCATAAATGACATATCGGAGCTATTCCCGGTCCCGGAATTCCGTTCGGACCTCGATAGCATAAAATCACGTTTCAATCCAAATTTCAAACTTAAGGAAATCCTGATTTTCATTTCGGGTGCCGAAATGCTCCCCGGTCATCGAAAACCCGAGCCTAACATATGCCCAAGTCCGAAAGCATCATACGGAGCTACTGGAGCTGTCAGAACTCGATTCCGAGGTTGTTTGCTCACAATGTTGACCAAAGTCAAACTTGGCCAAATAGGCCAACCTTAAGGAACCAAGTGTTTCTAAAGCACTCAAACCATTCCCAAATCTTGAACCACCCGTCCCCGCGAGTGATAAAGCACGATTAGCCGCTATGGAAGGTTTCATTTAAGGGAACAGGATCCTAATACGCAAAACGACCGGTCGGGTCGTTACATTTTCCCCCTCTTAAACAAACGTTCATCCTCGAAAGGGTCTAGAATCGTACCTGGGGTTCTGAATAGTTGTGGATATCTGCTCCGTATGTCCTCCTCGGGATCCCAAGTCGCCTCCTCAACTGGTTGGCCCCTCCACCGAACCTTAACCACAGAAACTGTCTTGGACCTCAACTGGCGGTCCTGTCTATCAATAATAGCTACTGGCTCCTCCTCGTAGCCCAACTTCTCATCTAACTGAATCGTGTTGTAATCAACTACGTGGGAGAAGTCGGTGTGATACCTCCGAAGCATGGATGCGTGGAAAACCGGATGAACTCCTGATAAGGCTGGAGGTAAGGCAAGCTCATAAGCGACCTCTCCAACTCGCCTAAACACCTCGAATGGACCTATAAACCTGGGGCTCAGCTTGCCCCTTCCTCCTGAATCTCATGATACCCTTCATCGGCGAAACCTTCAACCTAACCTTATCTCCCTCCATAAATGCTACATCACGCGCCCGTTGATCTGCGTAACTCTTATGTCTTGACTGAGCTGTGCAGAGCCTCTCCTGAATAATCTTCACCCTTTCCAAAGCATCTCTTACCAGATCTGTGCCATATAACTTGGCCTTGCCAGGCTCAAACCACCCAACCGGAGAACGACACCGCTGACCGTATAAAGCCTCAAATAGAGCCATCTCGATGCTGGACTGATAACTATTATTGTATGCAAACTCCACCAAAGGCAAGAATTGGTCCAACTGACCACCAAAATCAATCACACAAGCCCTAAGCATATCCTCCAAAATCTGAACTGTACGCTCTAACTAGCCATCAGTCTGAGGGTGAAATGCTGAACTGAGGTCTATCTGAGTGCCCATCTCGCTGTGCAAAGCCCTCCAGAAGTGCGAAGTGAACTGAGGACCTCGATCTAATATAATAGACACCGGCACACCGTGCAACCGGACTATCTCTCGAATGTAAATTTGAGCCAGCCTCTCTGTAGTATAAGTGGTAGCCACAGGAATAAAATGCGCTGATTTGGTCAATCTATCCACAATGACCCAACCCGCGTCAACCTTCCGCAAAGTCCGAGGCAACCCAACCACGATGTCCATGGTGATGCGCTCCCATTTCCACTCAGGAATGGTCATCTGCTGAAACAAGCCTCCTGTCCTCTGGTGCTCGTACTTGACCTGCTGACAATTGAGACACCTAGCCACATACTGCACTATATCCTTCTTCATCCGCCTCAACCAGTAATGCTGCTTCAAATCACGATACATCTTCGTCGCTCCTGGATGAAGAGAATGCCGAGAAATGTGCGCCTCTGCTAGAATCCTCTCCCTTAGGCCATCAATATCAGGAACACACAATCGGCCTTGGAGTCTCAGAACACCATCCTCACCCAAGGTAACCTCCTTGGCCCTACCCTAGACCACCGTATCCCGAAGCTCTGCAAGACATGGATCATTAAACTGTCGAGCCTTAATCTCCCCCAACAATGAAGACTGAGCAACTACATGAGCCAAAACTCGACGAGGCTCCGAAAGGTCCAATCTCACAAGGCGATTGGCCAAGGGCTGAATGTCCAAGGCTAAAGGCCTCTCCTCAGCTGCAATGTAGGACAAGCTACCCATACTCGCTGCCCTCCTGCTCAAAGCATCTGCTACTACATTCGCCTTNNTTACTTAAACAAACGCTGCAAACTGCGATGGTCAGTGTAGACCTCACATGAAACACCATAAAAATAGTGCCGCCAAATCTTCAAAGCATGAACAATCGCCGCCACCTCTAAGTCATGCACATGATAATTCTTTTCATGAACCTTCAGCTGGCGTGAAGCATAAGCAATAACCCTGCCATCCTGCATAAACACACACCCCAACCCGACGCGTGAAGCGTCACAATATACAGTATATATCCCAAACTCAGAAGGCAATGATAGAACTGGTGCTGAGGTCAACGCTCACTTGAGCTTCTGAAAGCTCTCCTCATACTCGTCGGACCATCAGAACGGGGCATTCTTCTGAGTCAATCTTAACAATGGAGCTGCAATAGAAGAGAATCCCTCCACAAATCGCCGATAATAGCCTGTTAGACCCAGAAAACCCCTGATCTCTGAAGCTGAAGTAGGACGCAGCCAACTCTGAACTGCCTCAATCTTCTGCAGACTCCAACCTTGATACCCTCTCCGGATACCACATGCCCTAGAAATTCCACAGACTCCAACCAAAACTCGCACTTGGAGAACTTAGCATATAGCTTCTGCTCTCGCAAGGCCTGAAGCACAACTCTCAAATGCTGCTCGTGCTCACCAAGGCTCCGTGAGTAGATCAATATATCATCAATGAAAATAATAACGAAGGAGTCAAAAAACGGCCTGAACACCCTATTCATCAGGTCCATAAATGTTGTTGGGGCATTAGTCAAGGCGAAGGACATCACTAGAAACTCATAATGGCCATATCTGGTGCACAATGCAGTCTTCGGAACATCAGAAGCCCGAATCTTCAACTGGTGATAACCCGATC
This sequence comes from Nicotiana undulata, assembly GCA_005239495.1. Classification (NCBI taxonomy): domain Eukaryota; kingdom Viridiplantae; phylum Streptophyta; class Magnoliopsida; order Solanales; family Solanaceae; genus Nicotiana; species Nicotiana undulata. The sequence goes on from ML266615.1 coordinate 28,503, forward strand.
TCAGATCAATCTTAGAAAACACCCGAGCACCCTGCAACTAGTCAAACAAATCATCAATGCACGGCAGAGGATACTTGTTCTTGATGGTCACCTTATTCAACTAACGATAGTCAATGCACATACGCATAGACCCATCCTTTTTCCTCACAAATAAGACCGTAGCACCCCACGGTGACACACTCGGCATAATGAACCCCTTGGCCAACAACTCCTCAAGCTGCTCCTTCAACTCTTTTAGCTCCTTAGGAGCCGTACGATAAGGGGGAATGGAAATAGGATGAGTATCTGGAGCCACATCAATACAAAAGTCTATATCTCGATCTGGAGGCATGCCTGGAAGATCTGAAGGAAACACATCTGGAAACTCTCGAACAACAGGCACTGAATCAATGGTAGGAGACTCGGCAGTGGTGTCCCGCACAAAAGCAAGGTAAGATAAGCAGCCCTTCTCCACCATGTGCCAAGCCTTCATATAGGAAATGACCCGACTGAATGCACTAACTGAAGAACCCCTCCACTCTACCCTCGGCGACTCAGGCATGGCTAATGTAACTATCTTGGCATGGCGATCCAACACAGCATGATAAGGAGATAGCCAATCCATGCCCAAAATAACCTCGAAATCAACCATATCGAGCAATAACATGTCGGCTATGGTCTCAAGCCCACAGAAGGTAATCACACAAGATCGGTAGACCCAATCTACTACCACAGAATCGCCCACAATAGTGGACACATACAAAGGAGAACCCAAGCACTCACGAGGAACATCCAGAAAATGAGCAAATAATGCGGAACATATGAGTATGTGGACCCTGGATCAAATAAAACTGAAGCCTCCCTACCACAGACTGAAATAATACTTGTAATCACGGCGTCTGAGGCCCCTTTGTCTGATCTAGCCGGAATAGCATAGAATCTGGCTGTATCACCTGAAGACTAAGCTCCCCCGGAACGAGCTGGAGCTGACTGACCGCCTCCTGACTGGCCTCCCCCTCTAGGACGGCCCCTGCCAACCTAACCCCCAACCCTAGGTGGTCGAACTGCTGGTGCTGAAATCATAGGTTGGTGACTCTACTGCACGACCTTGCCCCGATAGTGGGGGCAATCCCTCCTCATGTGGCCTAAGTCCTCACACATGTAGCATCTCAAATGTTACATATCCTGTTGTCCTGTGGAGTAAGAGTCCCGAATGGCAGGAGTGCGATGAGAAGCACCTGACACAGTACTGAAATAGGAATCGGAGGTTCTCTGACGGCTGGAGTAACCACTGGATGAACTATGGATGGCTGGAGGACGGTATGAGTGCTCTGACATGGCGCTAAACTAAGGCCTCGCTGGAACACCCCTGGGAGGTAGTGGAGGTGCTGTATATGAAGGCCTACTGAACTGATCGCCTCCGAACTGACCCCTGCCCCTAGCTGGAGCGCCCTTGAAGTCACCTGAGAATCTGGCCCTTTTGTCCTGCTGACCCTGCTCCCTGCTCCTCAGTCGGTAACCCTCAATGCGTCGAGCTATCTCGACTACAAGCTGGTACGGGGTACCCATCTCTACCTCTCTGTCCATAGAGGTCTTGATACCTGGGTGTAAGCCTGCCACAAACCGCCGCACCCTCTCGGCATCAGTGGGCAATATCATGAGAGCATGGAGGGATAACTCTGAAAACCTCGCCTCATAATCCGTCACGGACATCTGCCCCTACTCTAACCGCTCAAACTGACCCCGAAGCTCGTCCCTCTCAGACGGCGGAATGTATCTATCCAGAAATATGACTGCCACCCCGAAGCATGTTGAGTAAACTGGCTCCACGTAACAGGAGAATCCGCTAGCCTGCTAAGAACATATGACTGCCACCAGCGGCGAGCTCGACCCTCAAGCTGAAATGTAGTGAAGTCTACCCCGTGCGACTCCAATATCCTCATATTGTGCAGTCTGTCCCTGCACCTTTCAATGAAATCCTGGGCATCCTCGCCCCGCTCACCCCCGAAGACTGGAGGGCGAACCCGGGTCCATCTATCTAGCATCTTCTGTTGGCCTCCCTCTGCAACTGTCCTGGGATATGGCTGTGCTACTATAGGCTGAACTCCACCCACGGGCGGTGTACCCAGAGTGTGATGTGCTGATGCCTGTCCGGTGGCCTAAGCGGTAGGGTTCTGAACTCCCCCTACCGCCTGGGAATTGGAAGGATCTGCTGGAAGTACGCCTGCCTGGGACATGGTGTCCATGAATCTCAACATGCGGACCATGATTTCCTGGAAGCCTAGCACCGTCATAAAGTCCGCTGGAGGAAAAGGAACGGGAGATAACTCATCCCGCTCCTCGATAATAGGATCCTCAAGTGGTGCAACTGGTACGACTCTGGGACACCCTCGTCCCCTGGCTCGAGCAGGTGTCCTACCCCTGCCCCTACCACGGCCTCGAGCGCGGGGGTAGCAGTCTCTCCCGGATCGGGAACATGAGAAGCACGCGTCCCCACCATCTGTGAGAGAGTAGAAGATCAAATTTGAGTACATCATTGGTTGCATGCTAGGATATGAAAAAATAGGAGTTTCTTAACACCCTATAGCCTCCTGAAGATAAGTACAGACGTCTCCATACCGATCCGCAAGACTCTACTAGGTCTGCCCGTGACTCGTTAGACTACATGAACCTAAGGCTCTGATACCACCTTGTCACGACCCAAATCCTAATTTAGGATGCGATGGCGCCCAACAGCGGGGTTAGGCAAGCCAATATGAATTACACTAGGTGTTACCCTCCCCATTTCATTAGACAAGTCAATATTTACCAGTTTAAGACAACTGAACATGATGGTAGCTTGATATGGAAATAAAATCATAACAATACACGGCCAAAATAAAGCATATGTATGAATATACAGCCCAAAACCCAAAATATGCACTACGTGTGTGCCAGGAACTAGTGTCACGAGCGTCACGAGTAACTATCTAAGTATACAAGGATAATATATATACAAGTCCACAGTCTGAATGAAATAGACGGGAAAATGACAAAAGGAAACTTCAGGGTGCTGCCAAGGACCGCCAGGAAGAGCATCTCACCGTGAAGTCTTATCAGCGCAAGTCAGTACCTAGCACCGACCTGATAATCAGGAGTACCGACCTTCAGACTTGTACAGTTAAGTACATAAGAAGAAGAAGTGTAGCATGAGTATAAAGCTACTCGACATAGCAATATAGTCGCCACGTACGTACTCTCGTCACTTGGTACGTACGCGGCCCCCACAACATGTATACATAACAAATAAGGAACCTATGGGGACATTTCCCCCTTACGAGGTTGGAAAGGAGACTCCCCTCGTCACGAAATCACCCCTCGGATAAAGGATGCGCCCGAATATCCGAAATCTACCCTCGACGGCTCGCAACTAGACAAATATAGCGTAATTGAATCAATTTAAGTTCAAAGAAGAAAATTAACCAATAAACCGAAAATTAGGCATTCTTGAAGGATTTTGGAATTTCGACCCCGGGCCCACACGTTTGGATTTCTAGAATTGTCAAAGGAATCACTTACCCGAAGCCTAAGGATCATAATTATGTGATTTATACTTGAATTCATAACAAGAATTGAATAGTTCACCAAATTCTCGAAAATCCCATTTACTACCCCAAATCTAGGTTTTACTAATATTTAGTAGTTAATTCCCTTGGTAATTCACATATTAGACTAGACAAACAGAGTGAAATTACTCACATTTGGTGGACTTGGTCGTGGGCAGGTTTTCCGCAAGCTTGAGAGCTCTTTAATGGAGGTTGAGTGAGAAAACGATGAAGGAAATCTGTGTTTTGGCATTTAAATATGCCTGCCTACAGGGGTTACCGCACCTGTGACCCCGGAAACGCACCTGCGAGGAAATGGCCGCATCTGCGGAAAATGGCCGGGGGAGCTGGGTTCGCACCTGCGGAGTTGGGGACCGTACCTGCGGTTCCGCTCCTGCGGAAAATGGTCTGCACCTGCGTAAGTTGCGCACCTGCAAGGCTGGGACCGCAGGAGCGGTCCCGCACCTGCAGCTGGGCAACCGCACTTGCGGTCACACCAGCTACAGCTGCACCAGTAGTGTTTTTAGCTGGTTTTTGGCCTCATGCGGGGTCTGGGAGGCACCTAGGCCCACCCGAGCCCCCGTTCAAATATACCAACAAGTCCCAAATCATTATACGGACTTGCTCGAGCCTACGGAACATTAAAACAACGCTAAAACTTAAAATCACATCCCAAAACCCCTGAATTCATAACTTAAGACTTTCAAACTCTAGATTTCCATAACAATGCGTCGAACCGACCTATACAACTCGGACTGACTTCAAAATTTGCAGACAAGTCATAAATGACATATCGGAGCTATTACGGGTCCCGGAATTCCGTTCGGACCTCGATAGCATAATATCACGTTCCAATCCAAATTTCAAACTTAAGGAAATCCTGATTTCCATTTCGGGCGCCGAAATTCTCCCGGGTCATCGAAAACCCGAGTCGAACATACGCCTAAGTCCGAAATCATCATACAGATCTACTGGAGCTATCAAAACTCGATTCCGAGGTCGTTTGCTCAAAATGTTGACTGAAGTCAAACTTGGCCAAATAGGGCAACCTTAAGGAACCAAGTGTTTCTAAAGCACTCAAACAATTCTCGAATCCTGAACCACCCGTCCCCGCGAGTCATAAAGCACGATTAGCCCCTATTGAAGGTTTCATTTAAGCGAACGAGATCCTAATACGCAAAACGACCAGTCGGGTCGTTACAGGATGTAACCTTTATCCACTTATTAGGTAATTAAGTAATGTCCCGTTACCCGATAACGGCCCGTATTTTATCCCAAATCGACAACCATCAATGAAACTCATTTTCTTTCATTCGTGTACCCTTTCCTTCATGACACTTACTTATTGTTTGGTATAAATAACATAAATATGGCAACCACAAGATAATCTCTTCCCTGAGTTTATGTCAATTAACTGAAGACGATACTTTAACGTACGAAAAAAGTGAGATGTAACAATTTATCCGTTCATGAGTTGTTTCCATCGACGAAGCAAGGATTCTAATGTTCCGATTTGCATACTTCAATTTGAACACTGGGGCGAAAATAGTATTAGATATGGTAGCAAGAATGCCACAAAAACCGGGGGACCGTGAGAACCGGGAACAATAATATCTCATCGAGACCAGGGACTGCATGACCAACCCCGTAGAAACAAGTTGTACAAGTTAGCCACATGTATTGGCAGCTCCTTTTTTTAGCAAACAAATTCTTATGTACTTTTGAATATAGAATGAATAAAATAAATTCCTTTTATTTTTATCTTGTTTCTTGTCAAAACGATGAGTTGATTTTATCATTTGAAAGTTAAGATAAAACTTCAAATTCTTGTGCCGGAATGAATAGGAAACGTCCTCTTCAAGAGCACCGTAAACATAACATGACCCTCTCTTATGAAACCCTCATAGTAAAGTGTTGATTCTGGAGGAGTTTATGTCCGAAATCAGAATCTATATGATGAACATATGCTCGAAACTTTAACTAATTCAACGCGAAGAAAGTGTATCTTGTACAACACTTAAGAAAATTCTTATTTATTTGTCAAAAGTTCCTTATTCGATGAAAAGTTTGGCATAATTATTAAAGTACAAAAAAATAAAGAAAAGGGGAAAAACAACAAAAGGAAAAAATCTGAGCATTGTCGTCGCCGGAGCTCGGGGGGAAGAGGGGCATCTGCGTCCCCCCGGTGGAAGTGGGCGGATCAGTTGCCCGTTCGAGGCCTGGGATTTAATCATCATTCTCTTTAATTTCATCCTCGGTTCCTGAATACTCAGAACCGGTGGTCGAAGAGTCAGGTGCGTCAAGATGAGTAGGAAGACGTTCTCGAGTAGTTAACTCTAGTTCTCGGGCCTTGGCGATGCAATCATCAATATCAACAATTTCAACTTTGGCCCCTTCCAAGGTTTTTCTTTTCATATTATACATAGCGTACGTCTTTTCAAATACGAGGGAATCCCCTTGGTACTAGAGCTTTTCCTAAAGCTTATAAACCTTAGCCTAAAGTCCATCCCTCTCAGTTCTCTTGGCGCCGAAGGTAGAATCAAGATCACGGATTGTAGATAGGCGAAGTCGGTTTTTCTCCATGATCTTCTTGAATATCTCCTCCGTTCTAGCCCTCTTCTCCTTAGCGGCAACGGCCTCCTCAGTTTTGGAGTTCAAGGTTACCTTCAAGTTATTCACTTGTTCCTCGGAGTCAGCCTCGCGCTCGGCAGTAGCAAGCACAATATCTTGAAGCTCAACCCACTTAGCCTTAGCATCTCAAAGTTGTGCATGTAATTAAATGGATTATTGGTTGTGGGCCATTACTTATTGCTCACTATGTTGCAATGGGGCCTCAAGCTCGCCCACCTCAGAAGCTTTTGCCTCCAGCACCGGGAGGCACGCAATAAGTTGATTCCTTTCGGCCAACAATTGATCTCGTTTGGATGCAAGCCCTTATTTATCAAGAATCAGTCCTCGAAGGAACTTGGAAGCAAGAAATTTTTCTTGTAAAAAGTATATCGAGGTTAGAAACCTCGTTGCAACAAATAAGTAGAAAACAAGCAATAAGAGAGAAAGGTTGATATTGTTGTCGTATTATGTAATTGCATTATTCAACAGACAATCCCCTGAAAGGGAGTGTTTTTTTTTCTTATACTTCTCAAAAGCCAGTGGCTTCAGATAGTTGGCAAGATCCACCGGCATGTACAATAGATGGCACCCCTTCGATACCGAAAGGGTGGCACTACTACTCCCTACGAGGATCTGAAGAAGGGGTGAGTAATTGTGCCACAAATTCCCGTGTTTGTGAGACCTACGATGAGAAACACCCTCCTCTCGAGCGTCTATCACCGGTGGAGGAGATGCACCGGATGCTTGTGGTGAAGGTAAAGTTGGCATTGAGGGGTGCGAAGTCGTTGGCATTAAAAGTTGAGAAGCAACTGCGACGAGAGTGACGCTGATTGTTGGTTGCTCAAAGTCCGAAGGTAGAAGAGGCTCAAGATTCGATCTCCTTGGATCAGATATAACAAAGGGGATAGGACAGCGGGAATTGGCATTATCTACTACAGCCATCTCGCCCCAAAGCGCTTGGACCTCTTCTACGGTCGGGTTTTGAATCTCTACCGACTGAACATCCAGTTGAGTTGATGAAGTTATTCTTCTTCTTTAGAGGGGAGCCACTTTATCTCTAGCTTGTCTATCTTCCAAAACAGCCACTATGGTCGGCTCGGTTGTTGTGGTTTTTATATTCTTATTTTTGTCCCCAACCGAGGAAGAACGCTGCCTTTTTAGTTGCTTGTTCTCTGGCAGGGGACTCCAAGAGGAAGCACCGCCACCGGGAGAAGATCCGAGGGCACTGCTTCGGGAAAGGGAACTTTGTAGCACCATCGCGGCTTCCACTTAGGGCAGGCGACAGAGCCTTGCTCGAGTCCTGAATCAAGAAAAACGTAGAGTTTGCAAAATTACCTTCGTTCTTGCAGCAAAAAATAAAAAGGACTCGGTTTATAATGGTTCTTGGCCTTCCACCCGTATTTATGGGCCATTTTATTCCATCGACGAGTTTCTGGCATTGTAATATACAGAATCTTTTAAACCCACTGGTCTAGGCCTTGAAACCTTGATGGTTCTTACCGGGTAGCTGAAACAACAGAAATAAAAAGGTCAACAATGACAGCAAATGGTCTGTTTACGAAGGAACGAGGTGAAAAAATTACAAACTTATGAGAACGGTTCCATGGTTCAGGAAAGGATGGAGCTGTGGCTGGGATGATATCCCTGGTAGCGATGATGACAAACCGCTCCATCCACCCATGGCCACTATCATCATCCACGCTGGTGAGAAGGGTGTGATGACCACATTTGCAGGAATTTATTACTCCCCCATGCAAGATCTTGGGGGAGTAGAGGTTTATCATACATGTCAGGGTTAAGGTTTTCCCAGCCTCCGTAAACAAATGGTGAAGGCATGCCACCGTTCGCCATATAGATGGGCCTACTTACTCCATGCAGAACCGGTGGCAAAAATCCAAATTCACGAGGTCGATCCCTGTACTCGTCCCCAAAGAAAATAGACCTAAGGTGAAAGGATACGTGTTGACATAGGTAAAACCTTCATTGGTGAAGGTAATCCACTCTATCAATCCCGGAGCGAAGATGTTAAGGTTTGGATAGTTGTAGTCCTCCTTCACAATAGGAATACTGGAAGGGCGAATAGAGGAAGGGTACCTGCTAGCAGCCCAAGTTCATGGGGACACGGATGGAAACTTCTCGTGGAAGTCATTGACGATACTTGGGTGTTTGGTTATGATGGTGTTTACAGTGGGAGGATGAGCATCAACTTCAACTTCTTTATCTCTGTTTCTCTTTGGGACTCCACTGAAGAGAAGACCAGAGTTTCTAAATGATTCAGTAGAAAAAGCCATGACTGTAAAAAAAAGGTAGTAAAGTTTTTTAGAAAAAGTCAGAAAAGATGAAAGTTTTCCATGCATGAGGAGGTTAAGTGTGGAGAAGATGATGAACTTATGAAGATTTTGGAAGTGAAAGAGATAAAATGATGGGTATAAGCAAAACTATAGACGGCAAAAATCATGGTCATGATTACCTCAAGAACCGGCAAAAATATTGGTGAATCGTGGGGCAACACGTGCTCGGGGTATTAAATATGAGAAGACATGCATCCTTTCAAGCGTAAGAGACTGTTCAGAATATTTTCTCCAATAAAGGGGTCTTCACCAACTTCCTGGTACAGAAAGATATGTCACCGGTAAACAGGGGGACTATATGTGTAGGGTAAAATTGTTCCGCAATAAATGGTGAAATGATAGCATGCCACGTGGAACCGAAGACAAGTAAAAGGTGAATCAAGTTACTAATAGTACCGAGAACAACAACTACAGTTGGTACAAGATAAACCCCGAAGGGATCCTGGTCAACGAGAGTAGTTTGAATGTTAGTCATCGGATAGAATTCGATGAACAATATACTCTATCATTAAATGGGGAGCCGTTATAGAGAATATTTGTATTCATGGCATGTCGTTACATATTCATCAATGGACCTTTTATTGTCATTTAAGGGGGCCTTGATCTTAGGATCTTGTTTTCCTAGGTATAACTATAAATAGCAGGCTCGGTAGCTATTGTAAGACACAAAATTCTTGGAAAAACTTATGTTTTATTCTACTTTCACTCTCAATTAAATAAATTTATTTGTTCTTTTATATTGCTCTATTTTCTGTCCTCGGAGACGTTATTCTCTGAGTCAAACTTGTCATTTTCTTCAATCTTAATCGCTAAGTATTACTTTTAATCTTGTTTATTTACCATTTTTGGATCAAATCAATTCGCTTGTCTATAAATCATGTAAAAAATTTAACTATACTGTTTTACGGGGAAAACATATGTATTGATGATTGAAAACGATAGTTCTCATTATAAGATGGGTTGATTTTTTCATATGGGTTCCTATCACTCGTAGAGGTTGTTCTTCACGGTAAAGTTCTGCATAATATTCCATGTTGCCTAATATAGTTGCCTTATATATACTTTATTAAATTTATATTTGTAACGACCCGGCAGGTCATTCCGTGAGATTTTCCTTGTTTCCCCTATTTCAGCTTTTCCTTATGTTATTTAACCTAATTATGATATGTTGGGTTGGTTTTTTCGGGTTGGAAGTGGTCGTGGTGAGAATTGAGACACTTAGTCTCTTAAATGAGCTTAAAAGTCGAAAAAGTCAACTGGGAGTTGACCAGTAGGTAAACGACCTTGGAATGTGGATTTTATAGCTCCGATAGCTTCGTTAGGTTATTTAGGACTTAAGAGTGTGATCGGAATGTGATTTTGATGTTCGGAGTAGAATTACGCTTGAATCGGCGAAATTGAGTTTTTGGCGATTTCCGGTCGGCAATGGAAAATTTGCTATTGGGGTCGGAATGGAATTCCGACAGTGTGAACAGGTATGTAGTGTCATTTGGATGTGCGTACAAATTTTCAAGTCATTTGGGCGTTATTTGGTTGGTTCCGGCATCGTTGGTGATTTTCGGAAGTTTTAGGAATCTTACGCTTGAATCATGGGTGGAATTGGAGTTTTGATGTTATTTTTGAGTGTTCTGAGGGTTCGAATAAGTTCAGGTGACCATTTATGACTTGTTTGTATTTTTGGTTGGGGTCCCGAGGGGCTCGGGTTGATTTCAGATAGTCATCGGAAGGATTAATGTTGGGAAATGCAGTTGAAGAAGCTGCTGGTGCCAGGTCTCTGGTGTGGCCACACCTGCGGAAGGGTAGCCGCATGTGCAGGCCAGCATGCGCAGGTGTGGATTGTGGTAGGCAGGAGGAGATCCGAAGGTTCGAGGATTTTACTGCACCTGCAAAGCCGCAGGTGCGAGAAATGGGAGCTAAGTGAATTTCCGCAGGTGCGCACCTAGGACCGCAGATGCGGTCCCACTAGGCAGAAGGGTATAAATTCCAGCATTCGCGAATTTTAGCCATTTCTTCAATATTTTCATCTGGGATTGAGCTTTGAGAGAGGAATTTGAAGGAGGAATTCAAGAGAACTTCGTGGAGGTAAGATTTTTTAATCTAAAACTCGTTTCTATGGGATTATTGGACTAGTTTAGGGTGAAATCTATGGAAATTAGTGCCTAAATTGGGGGTTTAGGGCTTGGGAACTTGAGATTCTAAATTTAGGAATTAGAGGATCATTTGTGACTTGATTTTTGTGTATTTCATACAGGTAGACTCATGGAAGGATAAGGATTCTTGTGATGTAATTTTTATTGGATTATGAGACATGGGCCCCAGGGTCGGGTTTAGCCAATTTCGGGATTTGTGCGTTATTTTGATAATTTTCGAATGGGTTTCGTCTCCCTAGCATATATTGATGTTATTAATCTTGTTTTGGTAGACTCGGAGCATTTGGGAGCTGACTCGAGGGGCAAGAGTATCGTGGAGTAGTTTTCGGGCCACTTTGAGGTAAGAAATGACTGTAAATCTTGTCCTGAGAGTATGAAACCCTGGACTTAGCATTTTCTAACTATTTTGGAGTCACGCACATATCGTGCACTGATTGGGGATTTGGACTTGGTCCTTCCCGTGGCAACTATTGATTTGCGTAATTTCTTTTAAATCACATGATAAATCGTATTTTTATACTATTGCTATATTTGGGTTATAAGTCATGTTTTGTTGATAGCCCGAGTGGCTTTTTGAGAGTTTTTGACTGAGTGAGGCCTAGTGCCAATATTGTGAGGATATAAAGGATCGGGCCTAGCGTATGGTAGAAAAGGGGTGTTTATCATATTTGGCTTTTGTGAGGGATGTCAGTGTTGAGACTCCCACTATTGATTTTGTTCCTGTAGTCCATGATTATCCGGACGTGTTTCCTGCTAACCTACCAGGCATGCCACTTGCCAAGGATATTGATTTTGGTATTGACTTGGTGCTAGGCACTCAGCCTATTTCTATTCCTCCATATTGTATAGCACCAGTGGAGTTGAAGGAATTGAAAGAGCAGCTTCAGGAACTCCTAGATAAGAGGTTCATTCGGCCTAGTGTGTCGCCTTGGGGTGCATCAGTGTTGTTTGTAAAGAAGAAGGATGGTTCCATGAGAATGTGTATTGACTACAGGCAGTTGATCAAAGTTACAGTCAAGAATAAGTATCCTTTGCCTCGTATTGATGATTTGTTTGACCATCTTCAGGGAGCCAGAGTGTCTCTAAGATTTATTTGAGATCCGATTATCATCAGCTGAAGATTCGGGATTCTGATATTCCCAAGACGGATTTTAGGACTCGTTATGGTAATTATGAGTTTATGGTGATGTCTTTTGGGCTGACCAATGCCCCAGCAGCGTTCATGCAGTTTATGAATAGCGTGTTTCAGCCGTATCTGGATTTCTTTGTTATTGTGTTCATTGATGACTTTTTGGTGTATTCTCGTAGCCAGGAGGAGCACGCTCAGCATTTGAGAGTAGTGTTGCAGAGATTAAGGGAGGAGAAGCTTTATGCAAAGTTCTCCAAGTGTGAGTTTTGGCTTAGGTAAGTAGCTTTCTTGGGGCACGTAGTGTCCAGTGAGGGTATTCTGGTTGATCCAAAGAAGATAGAGGCGGTGCAGAGTTGGCCCAGACTGTCCTCAGCTACGGAGATTAGGAGCTTCCTTGGTTTGGCGGGATATTACCGTCACTTTGTGGATGGGTTTTCTTCTATTGCTTCGCCCTTGACCAGTGACCCAGAAGGGTGCTCCATTCAGGTGGTCGGACGAATGTGAGGAGAGCTTTCAGAAGCTCAAGACTGCTTTAACCTCAGCTCCAATGTTAGTATTGCCATCAGCTTCAGATTCTTATACCGTGTATTGTGATGCCTCGAGGATAGGCATTGGTTGTGTTTTGATGCAAGAGGGTAGGGTGATTGCCTACGCCACGCTCCAGTTGAACACTCATGAGAAGAACTATCTCGCGCATGATCTCGAGCTAGCAGCCATTGTTCACGCCTTGAAGATTTGGCATCATTATTTGTATGGGGTACACTGTGAGGTTTTCACTGATCACCGTAGTCTGCAGCTTCTGTTTAAACAGAAGGATTTGAATTTGCATCGGAGGAGATGGTTGGAGCTTCTCAAGGACTATTATATCACTATTCTGTACCATCCGAGGAAGGCCAATGTAGTGGACGATGCCTTGAGTCGCAAAGCGAGAGTTTGGGGAGTCTAGCATATCTCCCAGCAGTAGAGAGACCATTAGCTCTTGATGTTCAGTCTTTAGCAGGTCAGTTTGTGAGATCGGACTTTTCAGAGCCTCACCGGGAGTTGGCTAGTGTAGCATCCAGGTCTTCTCTTTACGACCGGATCAGAGAGCACCAGTATGATGACCCACACTTGCTCGTTCTTCATAACGAGGTCCGGCGAGGTGATGCCAGGGATGTGGCTATTGGTGATGATGGGGTTATGAGGATGTAGGGTCAGATTTGTGTGCCCAATGTTGATGGGCTTCAAGAGTTGATTCTAGTAGAGGCCCATAGCTCGCGGTATTCCATCTATCCGGGTGTCGCGAAGATGTATCAGGATCTGAGACAGCATTATTGGTGGAGGCGGATGAAGAAGGATATTGTTGAGTTTGTAACTCGGTGTTTCAACTGTAAGTAGGTCAAGTATGAGCACCAGAGGCCAGGTGGATTACTTTAGAGGTTAGATATTCCGGAGTGGAAATGGGATCGGATCACCATAGACTTTGTAGTGGGGATCCCACGGACTTCGAGGAGGTTTGATGCTATATGGGTTATTGTGGATTGGTTGACCAAGTCCGCGCACTTCATTCATGTTGGTACTACCTATTCTTCAGAGCGGTTAGCTGAGATTTATATCAAGGAGATTGTCTGATTGCATGGTGTCCCGGTTTCTATCATTTCAGACAGAGGTACTCAGTTTACATCTCAGTTTTGGAGGGCCATGCAGAGAGAGTTGGGTACTCAGGTGGAGTTGAGCACAGCGTTTCATCCTCAGACTGATGGGCATCAGAGCGTACTATTCAGATTCTGAAGGACATGTTGCGTGCCTACATCATTGATTTTGGGGGTTCATGGGACCAGTTTATGCCACTCGCGGAGTTTGCATATAATAATAGCTATCAGTCGAGTATCCAGATGGCTTCGTATGAGGCTTTGTATTGTAGGAGGTATAGGTCTCCGATTGGTTGGTTTGAGCCGGGTGAGATTAGGCTGCTGGGCACAGATTTGGTACAGGATGCGTTGGATAAGGTGGAGTTGATTCAGGAGAGACTTCGCACGGTGAAGTCTAGGCAGAAGAGTTATAAGGACCGGAAGGTCCGGGATGTGTCTTTCGTGGTCGGGGAGAAGGTACTGCTGAAGGTGTCACCCATGAAGGGTGTTATGCAGTTCGGGAAGAAGGGCAAGTTGAGTCCCCAGTTCATTGGGCCTTTTGAGGTGCTTCAAAGGGTTGGAGAGGTGGCCTATAGACTTGCTTTTCCACCCAGCTTATCGAGTGTTCATCCGCTGTTCCATGTGTCGATGCTACAGAAGTATATTGGTGACCAGTCTCATGTTTTGGACTTCAACATGGTTCAGCTCGAGGGTGATATGTCATATGAGGTAGAGCCAGTGACTATTTTGGGCCGTCAGGTCAGAAGGTTGAGGTCTAAGGATATAGCCTCAGTGAAGGTGCGGATTTTGGTAGGCAGGAGGAGATCCGCAGGTGCGAGGATTTTACAGCACCTGCGAAGTCAGAGGTGCGGATAGTCAGCTGTAGGTGCGAGAAATGGGAGCTAAGTGATTTTCCGCAGGTGCGCACCTGGGACCGCAGGTGCGGACACATGACCGCAGGTGCGATTCCACTGGGCAGAAGGGTATAAATTCCAGCCTTCGCGAATTTTAGCCATTTCTTTAATATTTTCATTCGGGATTGAGCTGAGAGAGGGTTTTGAAGGAGGAATTCAAGAGAACTTCGTGGAGGTAAGATTTTTGAATCTAAAACTCATTTTTATGTGATTATTGGACTGATTTAGGGTGCAATCTATGGAAATTAATGCCTAAATTGGGGGTTTAGGGCTTGGGAACTTGAGACTCTAAATTGATGAATTTGAGGGTCATTTGTGACTGGATTTTTGTGTTTTTCATATGGGTAGACTCGTGGAAGGATAAGGATTCTTGTGATGTAATTTTTATTGGATTCCGAGATGTGCGCTCGGGGGTCAGGTTTGGCCAATTTCGGAATTTGTGCGTTGTTGTGATAATATTTGAATGGGTTTTGTCTCCCTAGCATATATTGATGTTATTAATCTGGTTTTGGTAGATTCAGAGCATTTGGGATCCGATTCGAGGGGCAAGAGTATCGCGGAGTAGTTTTCGGGCCGATTTGAGGTAAGTAATGACTGTAAATCTTGTCTTGAGGGTATGAAACCCCAAACTTAGCATTTTCTCACTATTTTGGAGTCACGCACATGCTGATGACAGGTGTGTGGCGTGCACTGATTGGGGATTTGGACTTGGTCCTTCCCGTGGCAACTATTGAGTTGCGTAATTGCTTTTAAATCACATGATAAATCGTTTTTTTTATTATTGCTATATTTGATCTGTAAGCCATGTTTGGGGCATTGTGCCGACCTGTTTAGACCCTTGGGGGATATTTTCTGATGTTCCTCACTATTTTGATCATGATTTACACTAAGTCATACCATGCTGAACTGTTTTCGAAACTCAGACATGTTTGCACTATTTTGTGATATAAATACTGTGTTGGATCGAATACCCCGTTTTGTTGATAGCCCGAGTGCTTTTTGAGAGTTTCTGACTGATTGAGGCCGAGTGCCAATATTGTGAAGATATTATGGATCGGGCTTCACTTCGCAGCATGTTACATTGTTATGATATTTTAGAGGTCGAGAGCCTGAGTGATTTATGCCACGAGATGGCTTGATATTAGCGCTTGGGCTGTAGGAGCCCCTCCAGAGTCTGTACACCCCCAGTGAGCGCGGGTACCTACTCAGTGCGAGCGCTGAGTGCCGAATGCCGATTGATGAGGGATTGGGAGGCATGAGTGACAGTGAGGTAGCCCGAGGGTCTGATACCAAGCGATTGTGAGGCATGCTGAGCGATTGATGCTGAGTGATGATATGCCCGAGAGGCAATTTATCATACATGTTTTCATTTTAAAGACTATTTATGAACTCTGTCAATTTTATATATTGGATCACTTTTGATTTCGATGAAACTTATGAAAACGGCACACTTTCAACTGATATTTTTCTGAAAAAGAACTTAAATGCTACGAGGTATCGTATCTGTGTTTTACTGGAAGAAAGATTTCACTTATTGTGCATTGATGACTGTTTTATGTACTTTCATAGCCTTAGACACTATTTACTTTCATTACTACTGAGTTGGCGTACTCATATTACTCCCTGCACCCCTGTGTGCAGATATAGGTGTTGGTTCCGAGCGCTAGTTCCTTCTTTTCTCGCGGAGCCGGAGTTGAGATTTAGAGGTAGGTGTTCAGCATCCACAACTCTCTCTCTTTCCCTTTCTTATTCTTGTACTAGTTCAGACTTGATGTATTATGACATTAGAGTTTATTTTGTATTACTCGTAGATGCTCATACGGGTTGACTCCATGTCTTGGGGTAGTTATTAGACTATTTATTTCGTTTGGTTTTGTTTAAAATTTATAAATTTAAAGATGTTTATGAAATATTAGAAACAATTTTGGAATTTATGAAAAATGTTATGTAAATATGTGATTGCTTGACTAACCTAGTTCCATGATAGGCGTCATCACGGCCGGCTTAGGATTTGGGAGCGTGACAATATTCTAGGTTGTGGTTAAATTATACGTGATAGCACAACAACATTTATTCAATTCAAGCATCTTCAATTATTTGTTGAGGCAATAACCATTTTAGAGGTCCTTATCCTTCTTTTGCTTTGCATTTGTGATTGCGATGAATTCATCATCATATCATATCATTATTTTACTATATTATACGTAGGAACCTCTAAGTGTAAAGTTGAATTACAAATTTTCCATCAAAAATTAAATGATCATTTTACCCACAAAGTTATTTATATAATTTTTTTACTCTGCATATTATGCTATATTATAAGTAAATATCCCAAAGTGCAAAGTTAAATTATTAAATTGCCAACAAAAATTAAATGATCATTTTACTCTTCACTGAAGTATTTCCGTAATATCTTTTACTCTAGGAGCTTACAAAAGAAACAACCGTTTCTTGCATTATAGAGAACCCCAAAGACCTCGATTAGAATTAATCATGCATTAGAAAAACAAAGAGATATATCACCATGAATGTTTTCATGTAATAACTTTTTACGTTTTAGATAGAGTCCAAAAGTCATTTTATTAATTCCCTAAATAAGATCAGCTTATATTACTTCTTCAAGTAATTTTCACCACACTATTCATTTTCCCTTATTTTGTTGCTTCTTCCTCTCAAAGAGGAGAGAATCAAAAGAACAATTGTTCTTGACCTTGATTTTCCGCAGGTGCGCACCTGGGACCGCAGGTGCGCACCTGGGACCGCAGGTGCGGACACATGACCGCAGGTGCGATTCCACTGGGCAGAAGGGTATAAATTCCAGCCTTTGTGAATTTTAGCCATTTCTTTAATATTTTCATTCGGGATTGAGCTGAGAGAGGGTTTTGAAGGAGGAATTCAAGAGAACTTCGTGGAGGTAAGATTTTTGAATCTAAAACTCATTTTTATGTGATTATTGGACTGATTTAGGGTGCAATCTATGGAAATTAATGCCTAAATTGGGGGTTTAGTGCTTGGGAACTTGAGACTCTAAATTGAGGAATTTGAGGGTCATTTGTGACTGGATTTTTGTGTTTTTCATATGGGTAGACTCGTGAAAGGATAAGGATTCTTGTGATGTAATTTTTATTGGAGTCCGAGATGTGGGCTCAGGGGTCGGGTTTGGCCAATTTCGGAATTTGTGCATTGTTGTGATAATATTTGAATGGATTTCGTCTCCCTAGCATATATTGATGTTATTAATCTGGTTTTGGTAGATTCAGAGCATTTAGGATCCGATTCGAGGGGCAAGAGTATCGCGGAGCAGTTTTCGGGCCGATTTGAGGTAAGTAATGACTGTAAATCTTGTCTTGAGGGTATGAAACCCCAGACTTAGCATTTTCTCACTATTTTGGAGTCACGCACATGCTGGATGACAGGTGTGTGGCGTGCACTGATTGGGGATTTGGACTTGGTCCTTCCCGTGGCAACTATTGAGTTGCGTAATTGCTTTTAAATCACATGATAAATCGTTTTTTTTATTATTGCTATATTTGATCTGTAAGCCATGTTTGGGGCATTGTGCCGACCTGTTTAGACCCTTGGGGGATATTTTCTGATGTTCCTCACTATTTTGATCATGATTTACACTAAGTCATACCATGCTGAACTGTTTTCGAAACTCAGACATGTTTGCACTATTTTGTGATATAAATACTGTGTTGGATCGAATACCCCGTTTTGTTGATAGCCCGAGTGCTTTTTGAGAGTTTCTGACTGATTGAGGCCGAGTGCCAATATTGTGAAGATATTATGGATCGGGCTTCACTTCGCAGCATGTTACATTGTTATGATATTTTAGAGGTCGAGAGCCTGAGTGATTTATGCCACGAGATGGCTTGATATTAGCGCTTGGGCTGTAGGAGCCCCTCCGGAGTCTGTACACCCCCAGTGAGCGCGGGTACCTACTGAGTGCGAGCGCTGAGTGCCGAATGCCGATTGATGAGGGATTGGGAGGCATGAGTGACTGTGAGGTAGCTCGAGGGTCTGATACCAAGCGATTGTGAGGCATGCTGAGCGATTGATGCTGAGTGATGATATGCCCGAGAGGAAATTTATCATACATGTTTTCATTTTAAAGACTATTTATGAACTCTGTCAATTTTATATATTGGATCACTTTTGATTTCGATGAAACTTATGAAAACGGCACACTTTCAACTGATATTTTTCTGAAAAAGAACTTAAATGCTACGAGGTATCGTATCTGTGTTTTACTGGAAGAAAGATTTCACTTATTGTGCATTGATGACTGTTTTATGTACTTTCATAGCCTTAGACACTATTTACTTTCATTACTACTGAGTTGGCGTACTCATATTACTCCCTGCACCCCTGTGTGCAGATATAGGTGTTGGTTCCGAGCGCTAGTTCCTTCTTTTCTCGCGGAGCCGGAGTTGAGATTTAGAGGTAGTTGTTCAGCATCCACAACTCTCACTCTTTCCCTTTCTTATTCTTGTACTAGTTCAGACTTGATGTATTATGGCATTAGAGTTTATTGTGTATTACTCGTAGATGCTCATACGGGTTGACTCCATGTCTTGGGGTAGTTATTAGACTATTTATTTCGTTTGGTTTTGTTTAAAATTTATAAATTTAAAGATGTTTATGAAATATTAGAAACAATTTTGGAATTTATGAAAAATGTTATGTAAATATGTGATTGCTTGACTAACCTAGTTCCATGATAGGCGTCATCACGGCCGGCTTAGGATTTGGGAGAGTGACAATATTCTAGGTTGTGGTTAAATTATACGTGATAGCACAACAACATTTATTCAATTCAAGCATCTTCAATTATTTGTTGAGGCAATAACCATTTTAGAGGTCCTTATCCTTCTTTTGCTTTGCATTTGTGATTGCGATGAATTCATCATCATATCATATCATTATTTTACTGTATTATACGTAGGAACCTCTAAGTGTAAAGTTGAATTACAAATTTTCCATCAAAAATTAAATGATCATTTTACCCACAAAAGTATTTATATAATTTTTTTACTCTGCATATTATGTTATATTATAAGTAAATATCCCAAAGTGCAAAGTTAAATTATTAAATTGCCAACAAAAATTAAATGATCATTTTACCCTTCACTGAAGTATTTCCGTAATATCTTTTACTCTATGAGCTTACAAAAGAAACAACCGTTTCTTGCATTATAGAGAACCCCAAAGACCTCGATTAGAATTAATCATGCATTAGAAAAACAAAGAGATATATCACCATGAATGTTTTCATGTAATAACTTTTTACGTTTTAGATAGAGTCCAAAAGTCATTTTATTAATTCCCTAAATAAGATCAGCTTATATTACTTCTTCAAGTAATTTTCACCACACTATTCATTTTCCCTTATTTTGTTAATTATCAGGGGATTAATTTTTCCTTGTAGTTTTAAATCTTTTGCATAATATTACACAGATTTGACAGATATAAAGAGAAGGAAAAAATGATGAAAATAAATTCTAGACTTGTGTGCCAGAGGATTTGGGGGTGAGTATAGTCTTCGCCGAATCCAAAATAACTCTGAAGTTACAATAGAAGTTTCATGTACTCCAGAGGAACCTTTCAATTATTTTTCATACTTTATCTTTTTGTTCTTATTTTTTCAGGTCTAGTGATGTTAGGCTAAAAATTCATATTTTTGTATGTAATTTGTCTTGCATTATGCCTCGGTCTTGTTAACTTTTGTGTAAATATTTGTGACTCAAGCTTAAAAATAGAGTTTATATGTGTAGGAGTCAATTTGAAGTGATTTGGCAAGCTTGCATACAAAGTGAAGTAAAAACAGAAGAATTTGGAGGGAGTATGTGTAACGACCCGACCGGTCGTTTTGAGCTCTAGCTCGCCGTTCAGCAGCTTGAGTCCATGAGCAGCTTCATTTCAGGTATTATGACTTGTAGGCGTGGTCGGAACTGCATTTCGGGAAGTTCAGAGTCAATTTGGAAAGAAAATTCTCATTTCGAAAGCCTTAAGTTGGAAAAATTGACTAAGATTGGAATTTTGAGTAAACGACCTCCGAATAAGAATTTGAAGGTTCCAGCAGGTTTGTATGATGATTTCGGACTTGGGCGTATGTTCGGATTGGGTTTTGGATAACCCGGGAGCGTTTCAGCGTATATTGTGGAAGTTAGCATTTTAGAAGGAATTTCATAAGTCTGGGTTGAAGTGCATTTAAGTGATATAGATGTCCGCTTGGATTCCGAGTCTGGGAATAGCTCTGTATGGTGATTCTAGAGTTGGGAGCGCGATCGGATGTGAATTCGGATGTCCGTAGGTTATTTTGAAGTCATTTGACTAAAGATAGAAATTTGAAGGTTTTTGAGGAATCCGATCGGAAGTGGAAATTTTGATATCGGGGTCGGAATGCGATTCCAAAAGTTGGAGCAGGTACGTAATGTTGAATATGACTTGTGTGCAAAATTTGGGGTCAATCGGACGTGATTTTATAGGTTTCGGCATCGGATGTAGAAGTTTGAAATCTCTAAGTTCATAAAGATTGAATTGGAGAGTGATTCGTTGATTCAATGTTATTTGATGTGATTTAAGGCCTCAAGCAAGTCCGCATTATGTTTTGGAACAGGTTGGTTTAATTGAACGGGGTCCTGGGGCCTTCGGGTGGATTCCGGGTGGTTAACGGATCAAATTTGAAGTTGGAGAAAAGCTAAGGTTTCTGTCATCTGGTGTGACCGCACCTGCGAGGCTTTGGCCGCAGGTGCGACTTTGGCGCCTCAGGTGCAAGGTTTTCTAGCTTGGCTGGGAGCGCAAGTGCGATGCAATTTCCGCACCTGCGAAGGTGCAAATATAGACAATGGGGCGCAGGTGCGGATCCGGCTGGAGGAGAAGGAAGCCACATGTGCGGGCTCTTGGGTGCACCTGCAGGAGCGCAGGTGCGAGATGTGGACCGCAGGTGCGGAAATGGGCCTGGGCAGATTGTTTTAAAATCGGGAATTTGGCAGTTTCCTCTCATTTTTCTCTTGGTTGGGCGATTTGTGGAGAGCTTCAAGTGGGGATTTTTGTCATCTATGTCAAGGTAAGTCATTTCAACTCATTTCAAGTTAAATACATAGTTTAGGTACGGATTTAAGTGTGGGGATTTGTGGAAATTATAGGATATGAAAGAAGACCTAAAATTTGGTATTTTGGATTTTTACCATGAATTTGAGCATGAAAATTAGAGTAAATTATGTATGCGAGTTAGTAAATCTATGGGTAGAATTTATCTTCGAGAAATTTCGAAATCCGGGCACGTGGGGCCGAGGGCATTTTGGTCAACTTTCCTAGCGGAGTTGGGAATTTATATGATTTGAATTGTTATAAGTACTAGAGTGAACTTTCATTGATTTTCCCGTTATTTGGATAGTTTCGGGGCGTTGTGCATCAATTGGAGTCATCTGGAGGGCTTGGAGGCCGGTTATGGATCTTCAGAGTGAGGTAAGTCTCCTTTCTAACCTTGTGAGGGGGAAGTGTCCCCATAGGTGAACTAAATAAATATGTTCTACTATTTGTGGGGGCTACGTATGCACGAGGTGACGGGAGTCCGTGCGTAGCTACTATCATGCTTGTGTCCTGCAGTCTAGGGTCAACTAGCATGTCTTACTTGTTGTACTTGTGATCTTGCCAGTAATATTAGACAGCTAATATGATCGAATTAGTAATTGAATACCTAAGAAGGTTAGAGTTCACTTTTCTTAATCATTTAGAAAGAGAATTTATTCTTCCTTGCATAATTGTGTTCCGAATAAATTTGTAATATTAAAACATTATCAAACTTGGAAAATGAATTTTGAGAAATGATTTAAACACTATCTTCATGTTCATTTAAAGTGAATTTTATCATTTCCTTGACAAACTATTTTCCTGATAAAAATGATGATTTATTATGTGAATATGTGTATATATGAGTACCTGAGTCGCATGTATGATTCGCGAGCAGGATACTCTATTATTTACATATGACCGCGTCGCATAATCGATTCGCGAGCGAGAGAAATGGATGCATCTATGGTTCGAGTCGTTCGACCCTTCAGCAATGCATATTTTATTATTGTTGGTCCGCGTCGTTCGACCCTCGACATTTCTTG
Source organism: Nicotiana undulata (assembly GCA_005239495.1). Classification (NCBI taxonomy): domain Eukaryota; kingdom Viridiplantae; phylum Streptophyta; class Magnoliopsida; order Solanales; family Solanaceae; genus Nicotiana; species Nicotiana undulata. The sequence goes on from ML266615.1 coordinate 50,953, forward strand.
AGCATGATATCTGTTATGTACTTTCTGTAATTATTTCCTGCTTATTGGCCTGTGAATCTTAAATTGTTAACCGAAAGGACGGAGACTATTGTGTTAAATGTGAAAAAAGTTGATATTTCTTATACCCGATTGTATTAAATTGCCTATGATATTCATGCTTAGTGTCTCACTTGATCATACTAAATTGATCACTAGCAAGTGTCAAATTTGACCTCTCGTCACTACCTCTCTGAGGTTAGGCGGGATACTTACTGAGTACACGTTGTTTTCATACTCATGTTACACTTGCTGTGCATTTTTATCGCACAGGTACTTTCACAGCAATATGTCTGACTTGGAGACTTAGACGAGCTGCATCATCCACAGACGACCCGCAACCGGCAGAGTCTTCCTCTATGTATTGCATTTTAATTTTCTTAAATTCCTTGTCCAACTTGTATTTGAGACAGGAATTGTAGTATCTGTATAAATTCTTAGAAGTTCGCTCATGCACTTGTGATACCGGGTTCTGGTATGTGTTTGGGATGTATTTTATTAAAAATGGATGCTTAAACTATCAAATTTACTTAGCGAATTTTATTCGATTATTGTTTATAACGATTTCCAAATATTTAAACAGGAATCTAACCTAACCGTTTAATGATTGGCTTGCCTGACAATGGTGTCCGACGCCATCACGACCTTATGGATTTTGGATCGTGACAACTTGGTATCAGAGCACTTGGTTCCCTTAGGTTTCATGAGTCATGAGCAAGTCTAGTAGAGTCTTGCGGATCGGTACGGAGACGTTTGTACTTATTTTCGAGAGGCTACAGGGCTGTTAGGAGTACTTCCCTTCTTGATTTCCTCATTGTGCGATTTGATTCCTTTAAGGCTTATGCCTATGTTTCTTCCTACTCTATTTTACGCGTAACGGAGCGCTTGCTATGAATCGGGAATTTGAGGAATTGAAATGGTTATACGGATATGGTGCGTGATGTTTTACATGCGAAGATGATTTGGGTTGTTGTTGTTGCCCCGCGGAAAGATATTATGTAGTTTCAGCTTAGTAGTTGTGTTTCTGAGAGCTTTAAGGCTATGCTCAGGTTATTATGATGCTTACGATTGCTTATCGCGCGATGTTGGTGAGATGGTGGGATGCTTGCCCATATGTCGGGGCAATGAATGATTTGAGGGGAGGTTTTCTCAGAGTGTGATTTCGAGATCTCGGTGGTTTAGTTCCGGCGGAGGAAGGGCAATTGGATTATAAATGGTCAGACTTGGGTTGACAAAGTAGTAGGACATGGTTCTTTCAAGTGAGGTGGAATATTCACATGTGATGTGATATCTTCGTCTATGATCGAATAGGATGTGTTAAGTTCGCCGGTGCTATAGTTCCTTCAGCTGCATGGGGTCTGAGTATTGTGAAGAAGTATTAAAGAAGCGGTTGCCAGAGATCGTGGTGTGTAGAGGTTCTGTATTGAATGAGTATTCCTAAAGCAGGCAACCCAAGAAAGATGATCTCGGCAAGGTTCAAAGTGTGGTGATCTACTAGCTTAAGAGCTACAGAGAATGATATTGAATTGAGGCAGCAATTGGGAAACATACGATGAAGAAAGACATGTGAGAAGTGTCAGGTGGCGGATAAAGTTCTAGAAGGCCAGTTGTGAGAAGCGGAAGTCGTGTAGTTGCTTGAGGGGGAGTTTGACCAAAGTGGGAGAGGGGCAGCGTAGCATATGAGTTCTGTGGTGAGATAGCTGCACACCTTGAAGAGAAGTTTGAGGTGATTTGAGAATTTTCGTGGACGGTGATTGGGTCCACGGGCCTAAACTGAAATGTTGGTTATTTCGGCGAAGGTTGGATACCACAGATAAGAGTTGTTAGGGATGAAGAAGGATGCAATATGGCGGTGAATTTGAAGATATTGTCGCGCATCTAATGGATGCCCATGAGGAGCGGATGTTGATACCCAATTTTTCCTTGAAATTATTTTCAAACTTACATCTTACATTCAAAATCACTTTTCATAATGAATTATGCTTTTCCATAATTTTTCATATTTTTATCATTTTATTTTCCTATTTATTTAGTATTTTTGTATTCAATAATTGTTCATAAATTAAATTATAAATAATTTAAAAATGTTCCCCAACTCAATATCTTGTTTTTAATCCTATTTTATCCTATTAGGATTTAATTATTCCACAAATAAACAAATTAGGCACTATTTAGCTATAATTACACAGATTTTGCAACTATGGCCTAATTGTGCATTTATGCTATTTTAATTCCATATTAGTCGTTTTATATTTTTATATTAGACAATTACCTTAAATTTTACTTACTTGGCATTAATTTTATTTTATATAATTATTAGCTATTTTATTAATTATTTTATTCTATTTTCATGGGTATTTAAAATCTAGCCACTTTGATTTTCTTTCAATTTCAACCCAATACCCAACCCTTTAACCCAATTAACTACCCAACCCAAATTAACCTCCTACCCGACCCAACCCCGGATCAATGTGAGCCGTTGATCAAATTAGATCAACGACCCAGATCGTTATTACCATAATTGATTCGAACTAAGCCCCCAACCCGTCTTATTTTGCTCACCGTCTCTCATCTCTCTACTCTCTCTCTCTCTCTCTCTATCTCTAGTCTCTTCTAGAGACTTTTGTCTCTTCCCTTCTCCGACGAGTCCCTTCATCTTCTCCGGCAACCTTCTCCACCGGAGACCATGGATTCCTCACCCCTACCTTTTATGGTTCTCTTATGCCGGAAATGTCATCCTTAAGGCCCTCGAAGGGCAGAGACCCGTCTACTCACACCCATGGTGTTCCTGTTTGCTTCAGGCCTCCAAGGCTTGATTTCGAGTAAGGTATGTGAACTTTGAGGCCCGACCCGGTGACGTTTGAGGTTCTTCTTATCTTCTCTGAGGTTTTCTTTGAAACCCTAATGTTTGAAACCTCTGATTCTTTTAGATCTAAAATAGATGTACGCATGTTACGAGTTATTATGATGTTTCCTTTAAAGATTTTCCATTTTTCCTAAACGGTTATGCACTTTTAACTAGGGTTCTGAAGCCCTTTCTCAAAATGGTTTTCTTTGTCAATTTTTAACACTATCGCATGAGTTTCCCTCATATTTACCATTGTTGAAACCTTTTCCCTTGTGGTTTGGTCAGTTTATGTGCTTGATTGTCACGAATAGCTTGAATTTCTAGTAATTTTACTCTGTTTTCCCATTAGGGTTTATGACTCTTCGTCTCTCTTGTATGTATCATGTCTAGTCTGTTGATTCGTACTAGTATCTGTGTGAAACCCTAATTTTTAGACCTAAAACCCTGGAAACTACTGGTTTGCTTGTGTATTAGCATATGTGTTTATTGATCTTTGCCCTATGTTGTTCGTCTTTGATTCTTCTTGCCTTCCTGACTCACATGACCCCTAATGTCATATACTAGGGTTTCTGATGTTTGCCTAATGTGTGTTTGTTCAATTTAAATCAATATTATTTTGCCACTTTGAATCCTTGAATAATTGTGACTAGTACTTTATTGATTTTTACACAATATTCTCTACTGATTTTGAGTGTTTTCTTACATGTGTGATATTCTCCCTAATTGGTGCTGATTTCCCGTAATTTTGAATCTCACTCGATGTTTTCTTACTGGTTTCCGGAATTAAGTTATTCCCTGCCTTATTTCGATGGATGCTTTTGTTGTCAAAATATACTTTCCTTAGTTAGGGTATTCTGAACTTGGTCCTAATCACATGCTCTATACCTATGTTGTCTCTTATATGTTAAAATCAGTTCTTACATGATTTATTTCCTTGTTTGACACTGCTTATTACCATTTGTACATGACTCCTTAATTAAAGGAAGTCTTAACATTAGACTGATGCTTACTTCTATAATTGTGCTAAACTATTATTTGTTGCCTAATTTTTCTGCATGATTCAAAACTATAAGTACTCTTAGTCTCTCATTAACAAGGGACACGAACACTGGGGTTCAAAACTATCTCTTACACTAAAAGAATCTCTGCTCTCTCTCTCTCTCGTGTGCTATTTGCTACTGTCTAATTGTTAGCCGGCTGCAAGCCAAGGCTAACCATTGTGCTCTCTCTCTTGCTCTTTCATTCTGCTTGCTCTCCTTTTCACTGGTATGTCCTAGTTTCAATACAGAGCTCCAACAACAATATGATTCTCTATTTGTTTCAGTTCTTGTTGTTTCTGGTTTGCTTCTATTTGTGGTTCTTTCGTGAAATCTGTAATTAAAATACATCACTAGCTTGCTATTATATCTTCCTTTTCCTTTAGACTAGTATATCCCCTTTATGTGTGTTTTTTAGCATGACTTACCAACTGTTTTCTTACTTGTTGTATACCCCAAATCCCTATCACCCCTTTATGTGGTCTTTCATGTCTGGTTTTGTGACTATGCTAGTGTCAGCAGTTTCTGATCATGTTTAAACCAGTCCTATATCTTTGCTGGGTTATTGTATTTGCAGTTAAATGTTCTATTTGTCCCCACCCCCATTGTCCTTGTTTGTATTTGCTGAACCTGTCTTGGTTCTGTGTGATTTGGCTATGTATGAACCCATTTTGGGTGTTGTGTTAGGATTGTTGCTTATTACTATACTCTCTTTTCAAAACTGTTTATCAAACAGACTCCCTAGGCTATGAAATGTTTTAACTAAATCTTTTTCAACACTTTTTCCTGTCAAAACCTTTTCAAACTCATCCCTTACACTTCACTTTATTCCTAGATTCTTAAGTTCCACCCCCTCAGTATGAGCACTGCTTTGGGAACCTCTTGAGTTCCCTCTGAACTCTGACACACTGAGGTTGGTATTTCCACACTGCACATGTTTAAGTCCTGGTTACTAAGTCTGGGTGTGAGCATGGCCCGGGAGTCCTTAAGGTTCTCAGGGAACTTTGACACACCCGGACTATGAAAGGCTATGAAACACCAAAGTCATTGAGGTTCGGAGGATTATAACTTCTTATTTTCTCTTTTATTATGTAATTAATAACTCCTGGCTTGTAATAATTTGTAAACAACATATGGGGGTGGATAGTGAAATGGGAGGGAATAACCATGCATATTTAGTTACTATAAAGGGTAGAAACCATGTTTAGGCTTTTAATTCCTTATCTGCGCAATAGAGATCATGTGTAGGTTCATATCTATGCGTTAGAAATCATGTTCCTTAGGATCCATGTATACCATTTCAGCATGTTCATCCTTATATCATTTAGAAAATCCTATGTTAAAATATGTCAATAATTGGTACTTTTGCATTACTTTATACACTTCCATGTACACCTAGGGATCATGTATTGGGCTTAACAAACTAATAAACAAGTGTTTTTATAAAACTGCGATGCAATACGAACACTTAGATATCCCGCTTTAGGATAAATGCAATGTTAATAAATAGTTCCTTCTACATATTTTTGAAAGCATGTTCTGGAACTGAAATATTCGTGAATGTAAAATACCATGTTTAGGTCCTGCATCTTCTTTGCATTAGATATCATGCTTTAGGATTGCATTTGTATTCGCTTAGGCATCTCCTAGCTTGATTATTGTAAAAAAAACAGACTCATCCAGTTTGGTAACTACTGAAATCTGAACACCTAGAACAATATGCTTAGTAATATGATTCAAACAATTTTCTGTAATAACGGGCACGCCTAGGCAAGCCTTAGGTGTTAGATCTGTTAGAACTGGAAATATACTTCTTCATATATGCTGCTCAATTATCAACAGGTTAAAACCAGTAAGCAAAAACTGATATTCCTTCTCTGAATTAAGCAACAAAACTGCCTCTCTATAGTATTCCAGTTTCGCCTAGATATCATGCTTTAGGATTCTGAAATTAATAAGGCCCTTACCTGTGTTTAAGTCGTGCTAAATAATATGCATAATCTGTGGAGGAATATTTGGGCCTCATATCTGCTTTACGTGCTTTCCATCTACTTGCAGTCCTAAGTGTTATTGTTTGTCGCTTAGAATCTTTCCCTTTAAACCTAAGGGTCAGCCTAGTACCTCCTTTAGGAAAGCAGTCCTAATCTCCTCCGGGACTGATAGGATGGGACGGGTAATAGCACGCAATAGAGTTCGTGACCAAACATGCGTTTTAATTACCTTCACGGGGCGAGAAAGGGTAGAATATGGATATGATGACTGATGCGCTAATACCACGTGTAGCCCCTCTTTGAGAAGTGTCTATCGGGTATTGCATTGATGTGATCCATATTATTTCAAACATAGGATATCATATCTTTTAAATCCTAGGTTATAATCTTTTCAAAACTTTGACGTTTCCTAATTATTTTCTAAACACTTGCTCGTTTAATATTTGAAATCCCCTCTTACTTGAGCTCTTTACTTGTTATATGCTAATTGTACAAATTCACGAAAACTATTTGGCCGGGAACCACCCTAGGATTTCGCAAGGGAAAGGTAGCCAACCTGGGATACGTTGCGGCAAGGAATAGGAAGGTGCCTCTAGCAGATTGCTTCCTATTTTGACTTCTATGAAGTTTCTTTCTTTGCTACAGCTGATAAAAATCGTTGTTTTAGACGATGCATATGTAGAAAGCCTATTTGGTTCTAGTAGTTACTTTACTAGATTTTTCTTTTTTTTTTTTTCTTTCTATAGTGGAGATAGTCGCACGTAATGACAGATCACGGCCATATTATTAAAAGCTTGTGGTAAGAATGGGTTTCGTTCTAGTGCTCGAAAATAATATTCCAAAGCTTTCGTACGTTCTCCATTACTTGTGTGGATAAGCCCTGTATTATAGAGTATATAACTTCGATCATAGGGATCAATTTCTAGTTGCATAGATTCATAATAATTCTGCAAAGCTTCCGCGTAATTTCCTTCGGATTGAGCCGACATCCATTACGGTCGTCATTCAATTTAAAGAATCTCCGTTCCAGAACCGTACGTGAGATTTTCACCTCATACGGCTCCTCCCTTATGTGCATAATGAGAATAATACATAGAATCAAAAAAGATTCAACGGTGAAAATATTCTCATTATGAACTCAGCAGGGCTAGTGTTTTTACAAGAAATCTCTAGCCAACCTTCCTGCAAGAGATTCTTTCTTAACATCAAGCCTATTGGGATTATATAGACATGATAAGATAACTCCAACAATTTCTTTGTTTTTAACGCCTCCTAATTTCCAGGAATTAGTCACTTCAATAGCCTCCGATGGTTATACGGGTATCCAAAGGACGAACGAGATCAGTGGATTCTGAGGGGTTCCAAACACCTTCCCCTTGGGATAATTTAAAGCCCTTACCCAATATCTGGTAATGCAAACTAGTTTCATGAGTTAATTACTCTAGGTGCCCTATGCTGCCTATTAGCGCTAGTAGAGTAGGATTGACCCGTAATACAGAACCTCTAGGCGTAACCTTTCGCTTAATACTAGAATCGAGAGTCGAAACATAGCATCTGAGGTTGCATTAATCGAGGATANGCTCAAACCTGTTAGGTGGCGACTCTCTCTTTTAACACCTTTTCCTTAAAAGAGTTATCACGTGTTGAAACCCCGATCTCCGCGAGGAAGAAAAGGGGGCGCGATAGCGGACGGACTAGTAAAGTTGGTAAATGAAGAGGGGCGTAGGATAGGATATCGATGTTATAGAGATTTTGCAGTGCAGCATCGTTGGAAGGTGTCAGTTGGTGATTTCCACAGGTGGGTTATCTCCTGTGAGTGGGTTAGCGTTTGTGTGGTTGGCAAGTTTCTGCAAGAAATTCTAGTGGCTATTCGGTAGGAGGCTGAATACATGAATGATGCTAGAGAATTTGAGAATTCATGGAATGCTAATAGGATGACTTAGGAGATATTGACGGATTTGTTGAACAAGATCATGTCGGCAAAGGAGAAAGGATCTCGGTGGGCCTAGAGTGCAAGAAGTAGCTTCGAGCTAAGTAGGAGAGTCCCACCACCTGCGTTTGGGTTGCAGGATTATCTCCCTGTGGGGTTGCGGATTATCGACGTATTGGCAAGTAATGGAAGCAAAGAAGAGAAGAGTAAAATGGCGATTGCGCATGGGATTTGATAAATGGGTGCAAAAGTTGGTTTTATTAAACCATGGTCAGGCTTTGGGAAGGTTCAAAATTTATGCTCAGTTCATAAGCGAGTTATAAGGGTAGTGACTCAGTCACGTGCTTCATTGAGAGGGTGTTTGTGTGCTAGAAGATCCTTGGAATTGATTGTATTCGGGGCCAAGTCAGAGTGGGTGACTCTCAAGAGTGGTCCTAATGAATTCGAAAGTTAAGGATGCGGTGTTTAAGGGTTTCAAGCAGCAGTATGATTAAGAATCGAGCTTTTGCAGCGTAATTTCTGAGAAAGGGAAAGTGGTTGGAGTATTCTATGTTATTTTTGGGTTGCAGTATAGTATCGGAGGGAGGAGAGAAAAACAAACTCCATATTTGGAGAAAGATTATCATGATGGGTATATTAGTTGAAATTGTGAATACGAAGGAGGGTATGAGACGGTTGTGGGGTTGAGACAGCATGGTCTCGTGAATCAAGGCCACTCAAGATGAGTGAGGATTGGGTTCGTTATGTGTTGAATGGAGTTACTATTATTCTGAGGCAATTAAGGATAGTTAAAAGAATATAGATTGGTTAGCCATGGTTGAAATGGCACACGTACGATAGTGATCAGTTCTTTCAGTGTGATTAAGTTATGCATGTGGTTTGTGCCGGTGTGTGCAAGGCTTGTCGGCCGCCGTAATAGATTCTATTTGGAAGCATTCAAGTATTATGGCTTGTTAGGCTTGTCGGATCCCAGAAGGGTTATGGTGGTATAGACTATTCCTTGAGGATTTGTGCGTTTTGTGATTATGACAATTCACTCGTGTGCTGTTATGGTTCTATTGAATTGAGGTAAGTAAAAGGTTTCTATATGATGAAGTATTCACCGTATTAGAGATTCAAGAGTTATGATGGAATTCTTGCGCTATTTCATATTGGCATGCCAGGTGCAATAAGCAGTATGGAATTGGAAGTAAGGATCAAGATTGTGGTCCAGTGTTAACAAGGACGTTAGGAGCTCGGATGAGCAGGAATAAGGGATTTGAATGTTTAGAGTAAGTTGGTGTTGTCTTCAGTGTCATCTGATATCGGTGTTTGGTGAAATAGGCTTTGTATCCTGGTTATGAGTCCTTGAATTGTTTTACAATGTTAGTGTGGTCGGTGGTATGGATGTGCAGACTTGTTACCTTGTGTGGAAGGTCGTGGGAGCATGACCACGGGAAGATTGTATAAGTGTGACTTGTAGTCACCTGATTGATGGAAGGCTTAAACCAAGTATAAAGAAGTGTAATATTTCTTATTTGATAATTTATGCCTTGAGGGCGCTCGATTCATGTTGTTGTGGATTGTGGAATGTATATCCCGGCTATGACGGTTGTTCTTGGGTGTTGTGAGAAAAGTGGTGCATTATGGACCCAGGTAAGGCTATCAGTCTAGTGTAGTGCGAGCAGAATCGGCTTGAGGGTTGTGAATGGATTCAAATATGGTTGTGGGCTCTATGTGAGTCATGTGTGTTCATTTCAGTATGGCGCTTCTCAAGGAAGGGTGCTGGAATATCAGATGTTGTTCCGTCTTCGTCCAATTCATGTAATGTTATATTCTGCCGTGTGAGTTGTGAAATGGCTTGATAATGTTTTGTGCAGAGACTTAGCGTAGTGATGGGATTATGTGAGCAGAATAGCTCTTGAGATTCAGGGTATATATGTCGCATCCCAGTTGTGCTCGAGTTATGTAGCGTATGGCTCTATCAGTCTCCCCGGGATGGTATTATGCACTTAGCGTGCTCGTGACCGATATTCAATATTTTTTATAATGAGTAATTTATCTCGGTGTGTATCTCCTTATGTGAATTTCACGATTTGATCGGGTTGCACGCCGCAATAGTGTGATGTTGAGTACGGTTACCTATAATTATTTTCTTGTGTTTTACTTCCTATTTTCTGAGGAAAGTTCATATTGGTTGCATGAGTCGAGTAGTCCCTACATGAGTCATTTCCTTATGTATCATGTTCGAGTTGTGGCCTATTGGCGCATTGTGGCATCGTGTGAGACTGTTGGCCATGTCTGGGATGATTGGTTGTCTGAGCAGTTCATATTGGGTGAGACAAGATTTATGGATCAGGGATCGGTGTGATAAGATTATGTGAATTATATTACAGGATAATTACCATTATTTTGTTTGCAACGAGATGATGATTTAAGTCAAGAGGAAGGATTCAATGTTTGGTTAACTCTCCAGCTGGTTATAAATTTCTACGCATATCCTCCGTGTGGTGGTATCGTCAGCATTATAGCAGGATGTATATGTATATCAGAAGATGCATTGGGAGCATCAGATTCATGGAATTTTGGCTATTAAGGTCCAGGGAATGACATTGTGGTCAGATGGTGAATTACGCAGTGCATGGGACTAATTCAGCAAAGGTGCGAAACCGTGTTTTGGTACCTCGTGTGGTAGTTGATACGGTGTTTATATATTGGAAACAGCCCTGGCGGAGAAATTCAGGTGTTGGAGCTGGGTTCTGAGATTATTGTATGGATAAAAACGGATACCTTCAGATGTGATCAAGCTAATGTGCTCAACTGGGTTGTGGTAGCACGGGCAGGTGCACAAGGTGTTAGGGAGTGATTTCAGATAACTCTAGAGCAATTCTTAGCACGTTCGAGGATTAACGCATGTTTAAGTGGGAGAGAATGTAACGACCTGACCGGTAGTTTTGAGCTCTAGCTCGTCGTTCAGTAGTTTGAGGCCATGACAGCTTCATTTCAGGTATTATGACTTGTAGGCGTGGTCGTAACTGAATTTCGGGAAGTTCAAAGTCAATTTGGAAAGAAAATTCTCATTTCGGAAGCCTTAAGTTGGAAGAATTGACTAAGATTGGAATTTTGAGTAAATGACCTCCGAATCAAGATTTGAAGGTTCCAGCAGGTTTGTATGATGATTTCGGACTTGGGCGTATGTTCGGATCGGGCTTTGAATAACCTGGGAGCGTTTCGGCGTATATTGTGGAAGTTAGCATTTTAGAAGGAATTTCATAAGTTTGGGTTGAAGTGCATTTAAGTGATATTGATGTCTGTTTGGGATTCCGAGTCTGCAAATAGCTCCGTATGGTGATTCTGGATTTGGGAGCGCGATCGGAAGTGAATTCGGATTTCCGTAGGTTATTTTGAAGTCATTTGGCTAAAGATAGAAATTTGAAGGTTTTTGAGGAATCCAACCTGAAGTGGAAATTTTGATATCGGGGTCGGAATGCGATTTCAAAAGATGGAGCAGGTCCGTAATGTTGAATATAACTTGTGTGCAAAATTTGGGGTCAATGGGACGTGATTTGATAGGTTCGGCATCGGATGTAGAAGTTTGAAATTTCTAAGTTCATAAAGATTGAATTGGAGTGTGACTCGTTGTTTCGATGTTATTGGATGTGATTTAAGGCCTCGAGCAAGTCTGCATTATGTTTTGGAACGTGTTGGTGTAACTGGACGGGGTCCCAGGGGCCTCGGGTGGATTCCGGGTGGTTAACGGATCAAATTTGAAGTTTTAGAAAAGCTGAGGTTGTTGTCATCTGGTGTGACCACACCTGCGAGGCTTTGGCCGCAGGTGCGAAGCCGCAGTTGCGAGCTTTCGCTGGCTTGGCTGGGAGCGCAAGTGCGATGCAATTTCTGCACATGCGAAGGTGCAGATGCGGACAAAGGGGCGCAGGTGCAGATCCGACTGGAAGAGAAGGAAGCCGCAGGTGCGGGCTCTTGGGCGCACCTGCAGGAGCGCAGGTGTGAGATGTGGACCGCACGTGCGGAAATAGGCCTGGGCAGATTGTTTTAAAATCGGGAATTTGGCCATTTCCTCTCATTTTTCTCTTGGAAGGGCGATTTGTGGAGAGCTTCAAGTGGGGATTTTTTTCATCTACGTCAAGGTAAGTCATTTCAACCCATTTCAAGTAAAATACATGGTTTAGGTACGAATTTAAGTGTGAGGATTTGTGGAAATTATAGGATATGGAAGAAGACCTAGAATTTTGTATTTTGGACTTTTACCATGAATTTGAGCATGAAAATTAGAGTAAATTATATATGTGAGTTAGTAAAGAAATGGGTAAAATTTATCTTCGAGAAATTTCGAAATCCGGGCACGTCGGACCGAGGGCATTTTGGTCAACTTTCTGAGCGGAGTTGGGAATTTGTATGATTTGAATTTTTATAAGTATTAGAGTGAATTTTCATTTATTTGCCCGTAATTTGGATAGTTTCGGGGCGTTGTGCATCAATTGGAGTCGTCGGGAGGGCTTGGAGGCCGGTTATGGATCTTCGGAGTGAGGTAAGTCTCCTTTCTAACCTTGTGAGGGGGAAGTGTCCCCATAGGTGAACTAAATAAATATGTGCTACTATTTGTGGGGGCTACGTACTCACGAGGTGACGGGAGTCCGTGCGTAGCTACTATCATGCTTGTGTCCTGGTAGTCTAGGGCCCAATAGCATGCCTTACTTGTTGTACTTGTGATCTTTCTAGTAATATTAGACTACTAATATGATCGAATTAGTAATTGAATACCTAAGAAGGTTAGAGTTCACTTTTCTTAATCATTTAGAAAGATAATTTATTCTTCCTTGCATAATTGTGTTCCGGATAAATTTTTAATATTTAAAACCTTATCAAACTTGGCAAATAAAATTTCAGAAATGATTTAAACACTATCTTCATGTTCATTTAAAGAGAATTTTATCATTTCCTTGAGAAACTATTTTTCTGATAAAAATGTAGATTTATTATGCAAATATATGTATATATGAGTACTTGAGTCGCATGTATGATTCACGAGCAGGATAGCCTATTATTTATATATGACCGCGTCGCATGATCGATTCGCGAGTGGGGGAAATAGATGCATCTATGGTTCGAGCCGTTCGACCCTTCGGCAATGCACATTTTATTATTGTTGGTTCACGTCGTTCGACCCTCGGCATTACTTGCGCATGATATTTGTTGTGTACTTTATGTAATTATTTTGCTGCTTATTGGCATGTGAATCTTAAATTGTTAACCGAAAGGACGGAGAATAAATTGTTAAATGTGAAAGAAGTTGATATTTCTTATCCCCGATTTCATTAAATTGCCTATGATATTCATGCTTAGTGTCTCACTTGATCATACTAAATTTACCTCTAGCAAGTGTCAAATTCGACCTCTCGTCACTACCTCTCTGAGGTTAGGCGGGATACTTACTGAGTACACGTTGTTTTCGTACTCATGTTACACTTGCTGTGCATTTTTATTGCACATGTACTTTCACAACGATATGGATGACTTAAAGACTTAGGTGAGTTGCATCATCCAGAGATGATCCGCAGCCGGCAGAGTCTTCCTCTATGTATTGCATTTTCATTTTTTAAATTTCTTGTCCAACTTGTATTTCAGACAGGAATTGTAGTATCTGTATAAATTCTTAGAAGTTCTCTCATGCACTTGTGATACCGAGTTCTGGGATGTGTTTGGGATGTATTTTATTAAAAATTGATGCTTAAACTATCAAATTTACTTAGCGGATTTAATTCGATTATTGTTATGTAACGATTTCCAAATATTAAAATAGGAATCTAACCTAACCATTTAATGATTGGCTTGCCTGAAAATGGTGTCCGACGCCATCACGACCTTATAGATTTTGGGTCGTGACAACTTGGTATCAGAGCACTTGGTTCCCTTAGGTTTCATGAGTCATGAGCAAGTCTAGTAGAGTCTTTCGGATCGGTACAGATATGTCTGTACTTATTTTCGAGAGGCTACAGGGCTGTTAGGAGTACTTCCCTTCTTGATTTTCTCATCGTGCGATTTGATTCCTTTAAGGCTTATGCCTATGTTTCTTCCTACTCAATTTACGCATCGCGGAGCGCTTGCTATGAATCGGGAATTTTAGGAATTGAAATAGTTCTACGGATATGGTGCGTGATGTTTTACATGCGAAGATGATTTGGGTTGTTGTTTTTTCCCCGCAGAAGGATATTATGTAGTTTCAGCTTAGTAGTTGTGTTTCTGAGAGCTTTAAGGCTATGCTGAGGTTATTATGATGCTTACGATTGCTTATCGCGCGATGTTGATGAGATGGTAGGATGCTTGCCCATATGTCGGGGCAATGAATGATTTGAGGGGAGGTCTTCTCGGAGAGTGATTTAGAGATCTCAGTTGTTTAGTTCTGGTGGAGGAAGGGCAATTGGATTATAAATGGTCAGACTTGGGTTGACAAAGTAGTAAGACATGGTGCTTTCAAGTGAGGTGGAATATTCGCATGTGATGTGATATCGTCGTCTATGATCGACTGGGATGTGTTAAGTTCGTCGGTGCTATATTTCCTTCGGTTGCATGGGGTCTGAGTATTGTGAAGAAGTATAGAAGAAGCGGTTGTCAGAGATAGTGGTGTGCGGAGGTTCAGTATTGAATGAGTATTCCTAAAGCAGGCGACTCGAGAAAGATGATCTCGGCAAGTTTCAAAGTGTTGTGATCTACTGGCTTAAGAGATACAGAGAATGATATTGAATTGAGGCAGCAATTGGGAAACATACGATGAAGAAAGACATGTGAGAAGTGTCAGGTGGCGGATAAAGTTCTAGAAGGCCAGTTGTGAGAAACGGAAGTCGTGCAGTTGCTTAGAGGGGGAGTTTTACCAAAGTGGGAGAGTGGCAGCATAGCATATGAGTTCTGTGGTGAGATAGCTGCACACCTTGAAGAGAAGTTTGAGGTGATTTGAGAATTTTCGTGGAAAATGATTGGGTCCACGGGCCTAAATTGAAATGTTGGTTATTTCGGCGAAGGTTGGATACCACAAAGAAGAGTTGTTAGGGATGAAGAAGGATGCAATATGGTGGTGAATTTGAAGATATTGTCGTGCATCTAATGGATGTCCATGAGGATCATACGGGCTAGTAAAGTTGGTAAATGAAGAGGGGCGTAGGATAGGGTATCGATGCCGTAGATATTGTGAAGTGCAGTGTCGTTGGAAGGTGTCAGTTGGTGATTTCCACAGGTGGGTTATCTCCTGTGAGTGGGTTAGCGGTTGTGTGGTTGGCAAGTTTCTGCAAGAAATTCTAGTGGCTATTCGGTAGAAGGCTGAATACATGAATTATGCTAGAGAATTTGAGTATTCATGGAATGCTAATAGGAATACTTAGGAGAAATTGACGGATTGGTTGAGCAAGATCATGTCGGCAAAGGAGAAAGGATCTCGGTAGGCCTAGAGTGAAAGGAGTAGCTTCGGGCTAAGTGGGAGAGTCCCGCCGCCTGCGTTTGGGTTGCAGGATTGTCTCCCCATGGGGTTGCGGATTATCAGTGTATTGGCAAGTTATGTCAGCAAAGAAGAGAAGAGTAAAATGGCAACTGCGCATGGGATTTGATAAATGGGTGCAAAAGTTAGTTTTATTGAATCAGGGCCAGGCTTTGGGAAGGTTCAGAATTTATGCTCAGTTCATAAGCGAGTTATAAGGGTAGTGACTCAGTCACGTGCTTCATTTAGAGGGTGTTTGTGTGCTAGAAGAGCCTTGGAATTGATTGTATTAGGGGCCATGTCAGAGTGGGTGACTCTCAATAGTGGTCCTAATGAATTTGAAAGTTAAGGATGCGGTGTTTAAGGGTTTCAGGCAGCAGTATGATTAAGAATTGAGCTTTTGCAGCGTATTTCTGAGAAAGGGGAAGTTGTTGGAGTGTTCTATGTTATTTTCGGGTTGCAGTATAGTATCGGAGGGAGGAGAGAGAAAAAAACTCCAGATTTGGAGAAAGATTATCATGAGGGGTATATCAGTCGAAGTTGTGAATGCGCACAAGGAGGGTATGAGACGGTTGTGGGGTTTAGATAGCATGGTCTCGTGAATCAAGGCCACTCGGGATGAGTGAGGATTGAGTTCGTTATGTGTTGAATGGAGTTACTATTATTCTGAGGCAATTAAGGATAATTAAAAGAAGATAGATTGGTTAGCCATGGTTGAAATGGCACACGTACGATAGTGATCAGTTCCTTAAGTGTGATTAAGTTATGCATGTGGTTTGTGCCGGTGTGTGCAAGGCTTGTCGGCCGCCGTAATAGATTCTATTTGGAACCATTCAAGTATTATGGCTTGTCAATTGTAGGTAGATCCCGGAAAATGGTGGTACAGACTATTCCTTGAGGATTTTCCTGTTTTGTTATTATGAGAATTCACTTGTGTGTTGTTATAATTCTCTTGAATTGAGGTAAGTAAAAGGTTTCTATATGATGAAGTATTCACCGTATTAATGATTCAGGAGTTATGATGGAATTCTTGCGCTATTTCATATTGGCATGTCAGGTGCAATAAGCAGTATGGAATTGGAAGTAAGGATCAAGATTGCGGTCCGGTGTTAACAAGGATGTCAGAAGCTCGGATGAGCAAGAACAAGGGATTTGAATATTTAGAGTAAGTTGGTGTTGTCTTCAGTGTTATCTGATATCGGTGTTTGGTGAAAGAGGATTTGTATCCTTGTTATGGGTCGTTGAATTGTTTTACAGTGTTAGTGTGGTCCGTGGTATGGATGTGCAAACTTGTTACCTTGTGTGGAAGACCGTGGGAGCATGACCACGGGAAGATTGTATAAGTGTGACTTGTAGTCACCTGATTGATGGAAGGCTTAAACCAAGTATAAAGAAGTGTAATATTTCTTATTTGAGAATTTATGCCTTGAGGGCGCTCGGTTCATGTTGTTGTGGATTGTGGAATGTATGTCCCGGCTATAACGGTTGTTCTTGGGTGTTGTGAGAAAAGTGGTGCATTATGGACCCAGGTAAGGCTATCAGTCTAGTGTAGTGCGAGCAGAATCGGCTTGAGGGTTGTGAATGCATTCAAATATGGTTGTGGGCTCCATGTGTGTTCATTTCAGTATGGCGCTTCTCAAGGAAGGGTGCTGGAATATCAGATGTTGTTCCGTCTTCGTCCAATTCATGTAATGTTATATTCTGCCGTGTGAGTTGTGAAATGGCTTGATAATGTTTTGTGCAGAGACTTAGCATAGTGATGGGATTATGTGAGCAGAATAGCTCTTGAGATTCAGAGTATATATGTCGCACCCCAGTTGTGCTCGATTTTTGTAGCGTATGGCTCTATCAGCCTCCCAAGGACGGTATTATGCACTTAGCGTGCTCGTGACCGATATTCGATATTATTGTGATAATGAGTAATTTATCTCGGAGTGTATCTCCTTATGTGAATTTCACGATTTGATCGGGTTGCACGCCGCAATAGTGTGATGTTGAGTACGGCTCCCTATAATTATTTTCTTATGTTTTACTTCCTATTTTCTGAGGAAAGTTCATATTTGTTGCGTGAGTCGAGTAGTCCCTTCCTGAGTCATTTCCTTATGTATCATGTTCGAGTTGTGGCCTATTGGCGCATTGTGGCATCGTGTGAGACTGTTGGTCATTTCTGGGATGATTTGTTGTCTGAGACAAGATTTATGGATCATGGATCGGTGCGATAAGATTTTTGTGAAGTATATTACAGGATAATTACCATTATTTGGTTCATAACAAGATGATAATTTTAGTCAAGAGGAAGGATTCAATGTTTGGTTAACTCTACAGTTGGTTATAAATTTCTACACATCTCCTCCGTGTGGTGGTATCGTCAGCATTATAGCAGGATGTATATGTATATCATAAGATTCATTGGGAGAATCAGATTCATAGAATTTTGGCTATTAAGGACCAGGGAATGTGATTGTGGTTAGATGGTGAATTACGCGGTGCATGGGACTAATTTAGCAAAGGTACGCAGTCGTGTTCTAGTACCTCGTGTGGTAGTTGATACAGTGTTTATTTATTGGAAACATGCCGGGCAGAGATACCATCAGATTTGAGCAAGCTAATGTGCTCAACTAGGTTGTGGTAGCACGGGCAGGTGCACAAGGTGTTAGGCAGTGATTTCAGATAACTCCAAAGCAGTTCTTAGTACGTTCGAGGACGAACGCATGTTTAAGTGGGAGAGACTGTAATGACCCGACCGGTCGTTTTGAGCTCTAGCTCGTCGTTCAGGAGTTTGAGGCCATGAGCAGCTTCATTTCAGGTATTATGACTTGTAGGCGTGGTCGGAACTGAATTTCAGGAAGTTTGGAGTCATTTTGGAAAGAAAATTCTCATTTCGGAAGCCTTAAGTTGGAAGAATTGACTAAGATTGGAATTTTGAGTAAACGACCTCCGAATCAGGATTTGAATGTTCCAGCAGGTTTGTGTGATGATTTCGGACTTGGACGTATGTTCGAATCGATTTTTGGATAACCCGAGAGCGTTTCGGCGTATATTGTGGAAGTTAGCATTTTAGAAGGAATTTTGTAAGTCTGGGTTGAAGTGCATTTAAGTGATATTGATGTCCCTTTGGGATTTCGAGTCTGGAAATAGCTCTGTATGGTGATTCTGGAGTTGGGAGCGCGATCGGAAGTGAATTCGGATGTCCGTAGGTTATTTTGAAGTCATTTGGCAAAAGATAGAAATTTGAAGGCTTTTGAGGAATCCTACCGGAAGTGGAAATTATGATATTGGGGTCGGAATGCGATTACAAAAGTTGGAGAACGTCCGTAATGTTGAATATTACTTGTGTGCAAAACTTGGGGTCAATCGGACGTGATTGGATAGGTTTCGGCATGGAATGTAGAAGTTTGAAATTTCTAAGTTCATAAAGATTGAATTGGAGTGTGATTCATTGTTTCGATGTTATTTGATGTGATTTAAGGCCTCGAGCAAGTCCGCATTATGTTTTGGAATAGGTTGGTGTAATTGGACGGGGTCCAGGGGGCCTCGGGTGGATTTCGGGTGGTTAACGGATCAAATTTGTAGTTGGAAAAAAGCTGAGGTTACTGTCATCTGGTGTGACCGCACCTGCGAGGCTTTGGCTGCAGGTGCAAGGTTTTGCTGGCTTGGCTGGGAGCGCAGGTGCGATGCAATTTCCGCACCTACAAAGGCGCAGATGCGGAAAATGTGGCGCAGGTGCGGATCCGACTGAAGGAGAAGGAAGCCGCATGTGCGGGCTCTTGGGCGCACCTGCGGGAGCGCAGGTGCGAGATGTGGACAGCAGGTGCGGAAATGGGCCTGGGCACATTGTTTTAAAATCGGGAATTTGGCAGTTGCTTCTCATTTTTCTCTTGGTTGGGAGATTTGTGGAGAGCTTCAACTGGGGATTTTCGTCATCTATGTCAAGGTAAGTCATTTCAACTCATTTCAAATAAATACATGGTTTAGGTACAGATTTAAGTGTGGGGATTTGTGGAAATTATGGGATATGGAAGAAGACCTAGAATTGTGTATTTTGGACTTTTACCATGAATTTGAGCATGAAAATTAGAGTAAATTATGTATGTGAGTTAGTAAAGCTATGGGTAGAATTTATCTTCGAGAAATTTTGGAATCCGGGCACGTGGCACCGAGGGCATTTTGGTCAACTTTCCGAGCGGAGTTGAGAATTTATATGATTTGAATTGTTATATGTATTAGAGTGAATTTTCATTGATTTTCTCGTTATTTGAATAGTTTCGGGGCGTTGTGCATCAATTGGAGTCGGCGGGAGGGCTTGGAGGCCGGTTATGGATTTTCGGAGCGAGGTAAGGCTCCTTTCTAACCTTGTGAGGGGGAATTGTCCCCGTAGGTGAACTAAATAAATAGGTGCTACTATTTTTGGGGGCTACGTACGCACGAGGTGATGGGAGTCTGTGCGTAGCTACTATCATGCTTGTGTCCGGGTAGTCTAGGCCCCACTAACATGCCTTACTTGTTGTACTTGTGATCTTGCCAGTAATATTATACTTCTAATATGATCGAATTACTAATTGAATACCTAAGAAGGTTAGAGTTCACTTTTCTTAATCATTTAGAAAGAGAATTTATTCTTCCTTGCATAATTGTGTTCCGGATAAATTTGTAATATTTAAAACTGTAACGATCCGACCGGACGTTTTGCGTTATCGGACCCCGTTCCCCTAAATTAAACTTCCCATAGCGGCTTATTGTGATTTAGGACTTGCGTAGATGGGTGGTTTGGGATTCGGAAGAGTTTTGAGTGGTATAGGAACAATTAGTTCCTTAAGGTTGGCGTTTTTAGCCAAGTTTGACTTCGGTCAACATTTTGAGTAAACGACCTCGGAATCGAGTTTCGACAGTTCCGATAGCTTTGTATGATGATTTCAGACTTGGGCGTATGTTCGTAATGAGTTTTGGATGACCTGGGAGCGTTTCGGCACCCAATATCGAAATAAGAGTTTCCTTAAGTTTGAAATTTGGTTTGGAACGTGTTTTTGTGTTATCGAGGTCCAAACGGAATTCCTAGATTGGGAAAAGTTCTGTTATGTCAATTATGACTTGCTCGCAAAATTTGGTGTCATTCCGAGTAGTATAACTCGGTTCGGCGCATGATACCGAATTCAAGAACTTGAAGTTCTTAAGTTTGATCTTTAGGGGTTTTGAGGTGTGATTTTGAGTTGTAGCATTGTTTTGAGTGTTCCGAAGGCTCGAGCGAGTTTGTATTATGATTTGGGACTTGTTGATATATTTGGACGGGGGCCCGGGTGGGCCCAGGTGCCCCTCGGGCACCAAACGAGGCCAAAAACCAACTGAAACAGTTGCTGGTGCACCTGATCTGGTGTGACCGCAGGTGCGGTTGCCCAGTCGCAGGTGTGGGACTGCTCCTGCGGTCCCAGCCTCGCAGGTGTGACCGCCAGGTGGGCTGCCCATTCCTCGCAGGTGCGGGCCCTTTCCCGCAGGTGCGAAGCCGCTAGTGCGGACTCCTGACCGCAGGTGCGAGCCCATGCCCCTTATTCCATTTCCGCAGGTGCAAGCAATTGCTCGCAGGTGCGAGACCGCAAGTGAGGTCCTTGAGCCGCAGGTGCGGAACCACTGTAGGCAGTGTGTTCTTTTAAACACGGGAAATGTTCATTTTTCTCCATTTCTTTCCACCATTAAAGACCTGGAGAGCTTGAAAAAGAGCCCCACGACCTAGCTATTGAAAGGTAAGTGAATTCCACCCTAGTGTTAGTTTAATGCATGAATTCCTAGCTAGATTAACTACCTTATTGGTGAAAAATCAAGGGTGAGGGTAGTAACCTAGGTTTTATGAAAGTTTGGAGAATTACCAATGAATTTTCCACGAAATCATTCAAAAACTAGATATTAATGATCCTTAGGTTATGGGAAATTGTTTCCTTCGAAAATTTCCGAAAACCGAGCATGCGGGCCCGGGGGTGAATTTTGGGATTTCTTCAAGTAGGTTGAATAACGGCTTAATTAGATAAATTTCATACCTTTGAGCATAGATTAATTTATGTATACCATATTTGACTAGTTTTGAATCCTTGGGAGGCGAGTTCGGAGTTTCAGGCGCATTCTTGACTCGGAAAGTAGGCTCGGCACGAGGTGAGTCTCCCTTCTAACCTTGTAAGAGGGAATTGTCCCCATATGTGATTATAAATGATTGAAATGTCCTTATTTGTGGGGGCTACGGACGCACAAAGTGACGAGAGTCTGTGCGTAGCTACTATTATGCCATGTCGGGTAGTTTTAGGACTCACGAGCATGCTTTTATGTGCCTTACATGTATCCCTGAATGTATTTTCAGTTTTTTATTATCCTTGAATTAGCATGAAAATATTAGGAAGTTACATTCAAAATTACAGATGCTTAAGTTCTTGTCTACAAGTATAATCTCTATTAAATTCCTGAATTCCTGAATATTCTGGGTATGTATACGAGCACCCGCGTCGCACGTATGATTCGCGAGCGGGGTTGCCTTATTATTATGTCAACCGCGTCGCATGTTCGATTAACGAGCGGGGTAATAGATGCATCTATGGTTCGAGCCGTTCGACCCTCGGCAGTGCACATTTATTTTCGCGACGCTTCGGCCGTACGCTCCGGCATACTATGTGTTGTATATTTGACTGAGAGTCTTGTTGTTATTATATAAACTGCTTCATGAGAAAAATGAAATGTTAGTTTATTATATACTAGTGTGATTTGACATGCAGAGGTAAATTGTAAATTTATATTTGATATTTCATGTCTTTGTGATTTCTAGGACTGCTATCCCTGCCTAGTCTTATTTAGTCCTGTTATTTAATCATGACCCTAGTAAGTATCACGTCTACTTTTTGTCACTACTTCTTCGAGATTAGACGGGATACTCATTGGGTACATATTTGCTTATATGTACTCATGCTACGCTTCTGTACTTAATTGTACAGGTTCTGAGGCAGGTGCATCTGGTCATCAGACCGGAGTTCGATTCTGAGTATAGACTGGACCTGACTTCACGGTGAGCTTCTTCTCGTGACAATCCTCGGCAGCACCATGGAGTTCCTTTTGTTATTTCCCGTCTAATTCTTCCAAACAGTGGGACAGTTGTATTATATCTTTGTATATTCTGATAATATGCCCGTAAGACTTGTGACACTAGTTCCTGGCACACACGTGGTAGATATGTATGGTTACGGGTCTGCAATTATTGGCTCACGCCTCCTTATGATTGCTTTTGGTTAAAACTGGTTAATTATCCTTTTCGACTAATGTTTTGAGCTTTAAAACTAGGCATATGTTAGAATGTTTAATCAAATAAGGGAAATCCTTAGTAAATTGAGTGTTGGCTTGCCTGACCCCGGTGTTGGGCGCCATCACAACCCGAGTTAGGATTTTGGGTCGTGACAAAACCCTTTTAAAACTTGGCAAATCAATTTCCAGAATTTAAACACTATCTTCATGTTCATTTAAAGAGAATTTTATCATTTCCTTGAGAAACTATTTTCCTAATAAAAATGCGGATTTATTATGTGAATATGTGTATATATGAGTACCTGAGTCGTGTCACGACCCAAAATCCTAACTCAGGTGGTGATGGCACCCAACAGCGGGGTCAGGCAAGCCAACACTCATTTTACTAAGGTTTCCTTCCTTTTTGAGTAAACATCTCAACATATACCAAGTTTTTAAAGCTTAAAACATTAATCGAAAAAGGGTAATTTACCAGTTTTTAACCAAAAGTAGTCATAAGAGGCATGAGCCAATATATATACAGACCATAACTCGTAATAGCTACCACGTGTGTGTTCCAGGAACTAGTGTCACAAGTCATACGGGCATACTAACTGAATATACAAAAGATATAATATACAGTCCCACTGTCTGACACAAATAGACAAGAAATAACCAAAAGAAACTCCATGGTGCTGCCGAGGATCGTCAGGAGAAGCAGCTCACCGTGAAGTCAGATCCAAATGTAATCAGAATCTAGCTCCGGTCTGATAACCAGATGCACCCGCCTGAGAACCTGTACAATTAAGTACAGAAGCGTAGCATGAGTACATAAATAATTATGTACCCAGTGAGTGTCCCGTCTAATCTCGAAGAAGTAGTGACGAGAGGTCGACTTGACACTCACTAAGGTACAATAATATGATATAACAGAATATGATGAAAATAGTAGGCATGTAAAGGCAGTAGAACAGCAAATATAAGGCACTGAAGTCCGAGCAAGTACTGGAACTAAATAATCAATTACTCCTTCGACCTTCCCCCAAATAATCTATCAATCAATATCCATGAAATCAGTAACAATTTATCAAATGCATACGGGATGAGGAAAACCGGCCTGAGCCATAGAATAATCATCTTTGTGCACTGCCGAGGGTCGAACGACCTGAACCATAAGTGCATCCTTACCATAATTAATCATACCTATGCACTGCCGAGGGTCGAACGGCCCGAACCATAAGTGCATCTTTTAATCCACCGTGGCGTACGACCCGCTCCCATGAGAGTAGGGGAAATCACACTCCGCTCGCAGAATGTAAATTGCGAAGCGGTCACCTGTACACACAATAATCCTTAACGATTTACTTTCTGTAAACAATTCCTCCCAACTATCCAAATCCATAACCCCAAGGATAACAATACTACATATAACATGAGTCCATCACTTATAATTCATTACAAGGAACAATACAAGGCATGATGTAGGCCTAACTACCCGGACATAGCAATAATAGCCACTACGTACAGACTCTCGTCACTTGGTACGTACGTAGCCCCCACAAACATTACACATAGCCTTTAAATCACCTATGGGGACAATTCCCTCTTACAAGGTTAGAAAGAAGACTCACCTCGTGTTGAAGCTACTTCTCGGACCGAGAACGCGCCCAAAACTCCGAACTCTACTCCCGAGGACTCGAAACTAGCCAATGTTATACAAATACATCAATTCATGCTCAAAGTATGGAAATTCTCCTACTTATTTAGTAATTTCATCATCCTTGAAGAAATCCCAAAATTCGCCCCCGGGCCCGCACACTCAGATTCCAAAACGTCTCAAAGGAAACACTCACCCATAGTCTAAGGATCATTAATATACGATTTTTAATTGATTTCATAGCAAATTGACTGTAATTTTTCTAAATTTCCAAAACTCCTAGGTTACTACCCAAATCCCTAAATTTTCACTAATTTAGTAGCTAGTTTAATTAGTAATTCATGTAATGAACTAGTACTAGAGTAGAATTTACTTACCTCTTAGGTAGCTAGGTGAATTGACTCTTTTCCAAGCTTCCTAGGTCGACAATGGTTGAAAGAAAATGAAGAAAATGAACAAAAATCCGTGTTTTAAAGAAACACACTGCCCAGCAGTGGTTGCGCACCTGCGGCTCAAGGACCGCACCTGCGGAAAATGGAACAAGGGTCTGGGAACGCACCTGCGTGCAAGAGTCCGCACCTGCGGGAAATGGCCCGTACCTGAGAGAACTGGGCGGCCCACCTGGGATCGCACCTGCGAGGCTGGGACCGCAGAAGCGGTCCCGTACTTGCGGTCACACCAGATCAGGTGCACCAGCAACCTTTGCAGCTGGTTTTTGGCACCTGCGAGAGGAACCTGGGCCCACCCGAGCTCCCGTCCAAACATACCAACAAGTCGCAAATCATAATACAGACTCGCTCGAGCCTTCGGAACACTCAAAACAACGCTAAAACTCAAAATCACCACTCAAACCCCCTAGAATCAAAACTTAAGAACTTCAAGTTCTTGAATTCGATAACAATGCGCCGAACCAACCTATACTACTCGAAATGACACCAAATTTTGCAGGCAAGTAAAAAATGACATAACAGAACTATTCCTGGTCTCGGAACTCGATAACACAAAAACGCGTTCCAAACCAAATTATGAACTTAAGAAAACTCTTATTTCGATATTGGGCGTCGAAACGCCCCCGGGTCACCCAAAACCCATCCCAAACATATGCCCACGTTCGAAATCATCATACGAAGCTACCGGGGCTGTCGGAACTCGATTCCAGGGTCGTTTGCTCAAAATGTTGACCGAAGTCAAACTTGGCCTAAAAGGCCAACCTTAAGGAACTAAGTGTTCTTATACTGCTCTAAACACTTCCGAATTTCGAACCATCCGTCCCCTGCAAGTCATAAATCACAATAAGCCTTTATGGGAAGTTTCATTTAGGGTAACGGGGTCCGAATACGCAAAATGACCGGTAGGGTCGTTACATTCTCCACCTCTTAAACAAACGTTCGTCCTCGAACGGGTCTAGAATCATACCTGAAGTGCTGAATAAATGAGGATATATGCTCCGCATGTCCTCCTTGGACTCCCAAGTCGCCTCCTCGACCGGTTGGCCCCTCCACTGGACCTTTATGATAGAAACTCTCTTGGATCTCAACTGGCGATCCTGTCTATCAACAATAGCAACTGGCTCCTCCTCGTAGCCCAACCTCTCATCCAACTGAATATTGCTGAAATCAACTATGTGAGAGAAGTCGGCATGGTACCTCCGGAGCATGGACACATGAAAGACCGGATGAACTCCTGATAAACTAGGAGGTAAGGCTATCTCATAAGCAACCTCTCCAACTCGCCTCAACACATCGAAGGGACCTATAAACTGTGGGCTCAGCTTGCCCTTCTTCACGAACCTCATAATGCCCTTCATTAGCGAAACCTTCAACAGAACCTTATCTCCCTCCATAAATGATATGTCACGCACCCTCTGATCTGCGTAACTCTTCTGTCTGAACTGTGCTGTGCAGAGCCTCTCCTGAATTAACTTCACCTTTTCCAAAGCATCTCTCGCCAAGTCGGTGGCATATAACTTAGCCTCGCCAGGCTCAAACCACCCGATATGAGAACGACATCGCCGACCATACAAGGCCTCAAATGGAGCCATCTTGATGCTAGACTGATAACTGTTATTGTAAGCAAACTCGGCCAAAGGAAAGAACTGGTCCCACTGACCTCTGAAGTCAATCACACATGCCCTAAGAATGTCCTCCAATATCTGAACCGTACGCACCGACTGACCATCAGTCTGAGGGTGAAATATTGTGCTGAGATCTATCTGGGTACCCATCTCACTATGCAATGCTCTCTAGAAGTGCGAGGTGAACAGAGGACCTCAATCTGATATAATGGACACCGACACACCGTGTAACCGGACTATCTCCCGAATGTAGATCTGGGCTAGCCTCTCAGAAGTATAAGTAGTAGCTACATGAATGAAATGCGCTGATTTGGTCAATCTATCCACAATGACCCAAATCACGTCAACCTTCCGCAAAGTCCGAGGCAACCCAACCACAAAGTCCAAAGTGATGCGCTCCCACTTCCACTCAGGAATGGGCATCTGTTGAAGTAGGCCTCCTGGCCTCTGGTGCTCATACTTAACCTGCTGGTAATTAAGACACCTAGCCACATACTCCACAATGTCCCTCTTCATCCGCCTCCACCAGAAATGTTGCTTCAAATCACGATACATCTTCGTAACACCAGGATGAACAGAATACTGAAAATTGTGTGCATCCTCTAGAATCCTCCCTCTAAGGCCATCGACATTAGGAACACATTAACGGCCCTGAAGTCTCAAAACACAATCCTCGCCAATAGCAACCTCCTTTCCAAACACGGATCATCATACTGCCGAGCCTTAATCTCCCCCAATAACAAAGACTGAGCAACCACATGTGCAAGAACTCGACGAGGCTCTTAAAGTTATAACCTCACTAGGCGATTAGCGAAGGACCGAATGTCCAAGGCTATAGGTCTCTCCCCTGCTGCAATGTAAGCCAAGCTACCCATACTCTCTGCCTTCCTGCTCAAGGCATCTGCTACCACATTTGCCTTGCCCGGATGATAAAGAATGGTGATATCATAATCCTTCAACAACTCAAGCCATATGCGCTGCCTCAAATTAATATCCCTCTATTTGAACAAGTTCTACAAGCTGCGGTGGTATGTATAAACCTCACAAGACACTCCATACAAGTAGTGCCTCCAAATCTTAAGGGCATGAACAATCGCCGCCAACTCTAAATCGTGCACAGGGTAATTCTTCTCATGAACCTTCAGCTGGCGTGAAGCATAAGCAATAACTCTCCCTTCCTGCATCAACACACATCCCAAACCAATGTGTGAAGGGTCGCAATACAATGTATACATCCCAGAACAGGAAGGCAATACTAGAACTGGTGCTGAAGTCAATGCTGCCTAGAGCTTCTGAAATCTCGCCTCACACTCGTCAGACCATCGGAACGGGGAATTCTTCTAAGTCAATCTAGTCAATGGAGCTGCAATAGAAGATAACCCCTCCACAAATCGGCGATAATAGCCTGCTAGGCTCAAGAAGCTCCTGATCTCTGTAGCTGAAGTAGGACGTGGCCAACTCTGAACTGCCTCGATCTTCTGAGGATCAACCTTAATACCCTCTCCGGATACCACATGCCCCAAGAATGCCACAGAATCCAACCAGAACTCACACTTGTGGAACTTAGCATATAGCTTATGTTCCCGCAAAGTCTGGAGCACAACCCTCAAATGTTGCTCGTGCTCTCCCAGGCTACGTGAGTAAGTTAAGATGCCATCTATGAAGACAATGGCAAATAAATCAATATATGGCTTGGAAACCCTATTCATAAAGTCCATGAATGCTGCTGGGGCATTAGTCAAGCCAAAGGACATCACCAGGAACTCATAATGGCCATATCTCGTACGAAAAGTAGTCTTCGGAACATCTGAGGTCCGAATCTTCAACTGATGATGTCCCGATCTCAAATCAATCTTAGAAAACACCCTAGAACCCTGAAACTGGTCAAACAAATCATCGATGAGCGGCAAAGGATACTTGTTCTTAATGGTAACCTTGTTCAACTAGCGGTAATCAATACACATCCGCACATACCCATCCATCTTCTTCACAAATAGAACTGGAGCACCCCACGACGATACACTCGGTCTGATAAACCCCTTAGCCAATAACTCCTCAAGCTGCTCCTTCAACTCCTTCAGCTCCTTCGGAGCCATACGATACGGGGGAATGGAAATAGGCTGAGTGTCTGGAGCTACATCAATACAGAAATAAATATCACGATCCGGAGGCATGCCTGGAACGTCTGAAGGAAATACATCTGTAAAGTCTCGAACAACTGTCACTGAATCAATCATCGGAGACTCGGCGATGGTGTCCCGCACATAAGCAAGATAGGCCAGACAACCCTTCTTGACCATGTGTTGAGCCTTCAGGAATGAAATAACCCGGTTGGCTGCACTAACTGAGGAACCTCTCCACTCCAGCCTAGGCGACTCAGGCATGGCTAAAGTAACTGTCTTGGCATGGAAATCTAGCACGGCATGATAAGGAGATAGCCAATCCATGCCAAGAATAACCTCAAAATCAACCATGTCGAGCAACAGAAGGTCCGCTCTGGTCTTGAGCCCACAAGAATGTAATCACACAAGACCTATAGACTCGGTCTACCACCACAGAATCGCCCACAGGAATGGACACTTATATAGGAGAACCCAAGGATTCATGAGGAACATCTAGAAAATGAGCAAATAATGCTAAAACATATGAATAGGTGGATCCTCGATCAATTAATACTGAAGCCTCTCTACCACATACTGAGATAATACCTGTGATCACGGCGTCTGAGGCCACTGCATCTGATCTAGCCAGAATAGCATAGAATCTAGTCGGGGCACCTGAAGACTGAGCGCCACCAGAGTGAATGATACGCTCAAATTACACCTTAAAAATAGTGTAAAGCGGTCGAAGTCAAATATAATAACCCAAAAAGATTGGGGACAAATCCCACAGGGAATAGGCGTGAAAATATTACTTAGGTAGTGTGAATCTCAACTTAAATCGTATCTCTATTCTGTTAAGGTAACAAAAATATGGGAATTGATTGTGTAATGATTTAATTGCAATAATGACAAGTATGATGAATTAGGTTGTAATTAATATGATTCACTAAACCAAGGTTGTGTCCCCTTCAATAAGGTGTAATGCTAATAGGTGTTAATATGATATATTTCCAATGGAAGGTCCTTTAGATATGCAATGATTTCTAAATGACTACCCAATATTTTCCAATAATTGGGTAGTATTTCCTCTTTATGATTTTCCAAAATATAAAAGAGTTTCAATGAAGAGTAATCAGTTAATGCCAAATAAAACCCACTTATTCCTAAGCGATTCTATTAAACAAGGCTTAAAGCCTTGAGTCTTTGATATTTACTCCTGCCAATTCTAACTCACTTTTCCAAGCTAAGAAAGAATTAATGGCATTTGTTAATATTTAGAACCACCAACAATAAATGAAGAATGAGAAGTAAATATATATCAACCAACCATTATATATATATTCAATGTTAAATACCCAATAACATAACACCCATTTAGGGTCCACAACCTTAGTATTGAAAACTATCCACTCATGCTTAAAGACAAAAAGATGTGATTATTTAATGCCAAGAATTCTTACAAAACACAAGAATCTTCACTTCTAAAGCTTCCAAAAAAGAGGAATATTCAAAGGATGTGTTGTAGCTCTAAAACCAGACAAGAATGACCCACAAAACCCAAATAAATCTATTTATAGTGGGGTAAAATTCGGGATTAAAACAGACAAAATTGCCCTTTTAGGTCAGCTATGCGACCGCATTCTTCACAGCGTCATCGCAGATGCAAAACCTAGGTTTCAAGTGCTTCGCTGCATTTGTTGATCTGCGGTCGCATTGTTGATATGCGACCGCAGAGTTGCATCGCATTTTTGAGCTTGGCTTCAGGGGTTGGAGGTCTGCGGTCCATTATTCGGCTCGCAAACATGTTATGCGATCGCATAATGGACGGCATTTTTGCTCTTGAATTTTGCCAAACTTTCTGTTGAATTGTGCAGTCTAGCTGTGCATTCTGCGGTCCGCATAGTGGATATGCGGTACCCTCCTGCTCATTATGCGATCGCATTTAGCTCTTTTCCTCACTTTTTTTAGCTTTTTGATATCTTTTCATGTTCTTGAGCGTTTAGGCCTCATGCACTGCAAAACATCAAAATTTCATAAGTATAAAAGGTAATTGCTCTTAAAAACAAGCTACAATCTAAGCAATTTGGTATTAAATGTGCCGAACGTTTCCGGCACATCAACACCCCCAACTTAAACTCTTGCTTGTCCTCAAGCAACTAAAATGACTCTATCCTAACCTAGACTCCAACTACAAGACCGGAACCAGTAATGACCAAGGACAGTGTTAATTGCTAGTACCACAAGCATGCATTTTCATTTATTCACCCTTCATGAACAGTCACTGCTATTTACAAGGAAACTAATCAACTCGTGAACTTTGAGCCTCGACTAATTTGACAAGATGTTACTCTCAGCTGAGTGATTCGCATCCGACTTCAAGAACTCAACTACTGTCAAACTTCACAGTACAAGTGCCCTTACCAGAAAGAAAGAGAGTCCCAACTCACAATATTTACAATGACAACAACAAGGGACATATTTACAAAGACACTCACACTCTCAAAGAGTTTCAAGTGTCACGACTCATCATACCATAGGTTTGCCCTTATTTTAATTCGTTGCCTATTTAAGAACATTCGGTTGGAGATCCCATAAGGACTTTTTAGCTTGTAATGTAGGCTTAGGGAAGGGTTGGATAATCATTTGGGTACAAGTGACTACACCCTCCTTGAACACTACTCACATAATTCTCTTTCAGTGCCCTTTGCTTCCTTTCAACCCCCATAGCCTTATTGGCATTTAGTTACCAACGTAGAATTACTTGAAATACCTCACTAAATCTCTTCAAAGCTCCCATGTTTATTTACATAAATATCTTTCTTTTTTTTTCTTTTGGAGCTTGAATAGTTTTCAAATGAATCTTTTGAGGTATATGTTCTACACTCAAAGCACAACCTTACCAATCTCCACTTTGACACCAAACCCCCCAACTTAGGCTTTTTGCCTCATTCTCAATATTCAAGGAGGGACAGGTTCAAAAGAGGGAATTATTTTGCAAAATGGGAAAGGTTTGTAATGAGGTGTCCAACAAATAGACTAAAGGCTCAAATGGGTAACTAGTGATAATCAAGAGAACATTGGGTAGCTTGAAAGGCTTACTGGGCTTTCCAATATCACAAAGAATGCCTAAGATCATTTCTCTAACTAAGTGTACTTATTATTAGCATCAAAAAACCAACCGGGCAAGTTCTAGATGACAGAAGTAAACACAAGAATTATTGATGCAAAATCTAACACACACATCACATGACTGTTTGGCTCAACATCGTTTTAGCTCATTAGTCAAGGCTTGACAACTCGAAGCTTTCATCATATTTACATGTATAATTCTAAGTACACATAGAGTCAAAAAGCGAGCCTCAAGTTCACATAGTTGATTGCCTTTTCGACACAAAACACTCTCTCTTTTTTTATACAGGACGGGTATTGATTATTTACAAACACACATGCTTGAGACTAGACAATTACACCAAACCGGTCAATACGTTTCATCCTAGTGCCATGGTTCTACTATTACACCCTTGGAAAAGAACCTGGCGAAGAAAAACCAAGGGGGATTCATTGTTAATTACTACTGAGGACTATCTACTTGTTTTTGTTGTTTTTTTTTTTGTTTTTTTTATATACACATAGATATCATATGTACGAACATAACACAAGTTAACAGTCAACAACATAAGTATGTACAAGAGTTTACCGATAAACCTAAAAAAGAAATTCACATATAACATAAAGGGAAAACAAGTACAAGAGTTTGATGCATAAGTTTTCACAAAAGCTATACACATACAAGGCTACCCTGCCACCACCCCCAACTGAAGAACATGCATTGTCCCCAATGCTATAGAACAATATGTAAAAACAGAATCAGGGGCTCCCTGGGGTGCACTAAGCGCTATGGGAGTCAGTAGCCTGCGGGGTATCAGATGGGTCAATGATGGCCAGTGGAACTGGGTCTGCCAAAGGCTCGGCTGTAGGTGTGAATGCCACTGGTGGGGGAGGAGTTGCTGAAGACTCAACTGGAGGGGTCTGAGAGCTGCTGGCCTCGCTGACGGGCGGTGAAATGTATGATGATGTGACTGCAGCAGCACTGTCAGCTAAGGATCTCTGTATCGCAATCTGCACCTAAGCATCTTCATCCTCCTCGGTAGCTGTGGTGACGGCAACCCCCTTTCCCTTTGCCTGCGGGCCCTCATCATCATCCGACCTTGAGTCAATACCCCCCTCGTCAGTCTCCTCATCCTCGGACGCTATAGAATGTCCGGAATCCTCCCCAGTAGGTATACCAGCTGGTGCAGAGGGAGGTGGAGGCTGGGAGACTCCCACAATCGGGGTTTCCTGGGCTGTCATCAGTGTAGAGAAGTCATGGCCTAGCCCAGTCTCTGTAGTGCATGCTCCCTACTCACCTTTCTTGGGAAGGAAGGAAGAGAAATCAAACTCCAAATTCTACATCTTGTGGAGCTCAGTATTCAGAGTGGATACATCAGTACGGAGCATTGGTAGGTCCCCAACCTCACCACTCTCTATCTTCTCAATCCTGGCCTCAAGCTCCTTCAGACGACCCTCGTAAGATGTATGTTGTTGTTGTAAGGTCATCACGGATGACTGAATAGGGGTCAGGGCCTACCTGATAAGTATGGGAAGGTCCTTCAGGAGCTTGTCTACCTTAGCATTGGTGTGCTGAGCTAGGAGACCAAGCTGCGATAGAACTGGCAGTGGAACAGCTGATGGAGCACTTGCCTGAGGGGTAGGATGTGGAGCAGCAGTGGATGTCTCTGTCGTCTGAGGTGCTATGGGAGGTCTTCCTTGGTGGGAATCTGAATCTGAATATCTGGAGGAGTAGCATCTACCTTTGGTGCCGCATCACTAATGCGTGTGATGGCGATGTCCTTCTCCGCTTGGCCTTTCTTGTCAACTCGCGACAGTAGAGGAACATGGGCAGCCTCACATAGGGCAGTGATCAAGCATGGGAAGGGGAATGATGTTTGTTTTTTCCATTCTCGGACACCTATCTCCCTGAAGATGAT
The DNA here is from genome assembly GCA_005239495.1 of Nicotiana undulata. NCBI lineage: Eukaryota > Viridiplantae > Streptophyta > Magnoliopsida > Solanales > Solanaceae > Nicotiana > Nicotiana undulata. Next base: position 84,368 of record ML266615.1, read on the forward strand.
ATCACTCACATCAATGGTGATCCCGGCCATAATGCAAGCAATGAGAATGGCTTTATCAATGCTTATCTATGTCTCATTTCTGGTTGGGACCAAGCGTGAATTGATGAAGCTGAGCCAGAATCTCCCTTCTCTCGTAAGATCCTCCTTGTAGATTTTGAACTTCGGGTCTATCCAGGCTGGGGTCCATCTGGCAATCACAGACGCAACCTAAGCACGTTCACCGTCTTTGTTGGCTAGTTTGGCATCATACTCAGTTGTGCTCGGGCTCTCTGCTGAAACGTAATGAGCCTAGATGGTGGCCCTGTGACATGATACTTCCTTCCCCCGAACCAAAACCTGCTCCTTGAATATCTTGTTGCATTTGTGGTGAGGAGTCCTGGAGGCACCGTAGGTAGCATAGAATTCCTTCACGATTGTTTCATTATACTCCCCGGGAAACTCCGTGAAGCACTTCCACTTTCTAGCCTTGATGTTTGCTAGAATGTGGGGATATTTCTCTTAGAGGCCGCTGAGACTCAACTGATTCTCTGCCAATATCTTCCGCTTTTCAAGCCCCACTTTATATAGAGATCTGGAGTTAGGGAGCAGGAACCGAAGCTGATAATCATCATCATGTTTCCTCCGTGCCTCGGCCATTAGACTAACCTCCGGCAAAGTTTCCTCCTCATCAGACTGAGAGGAACTTTCATCAATAGATTGTGGAGGTGCTTGACGTGCACGTTTCGTCGGAGGTGCTTGCCGGCTTGAAGATGCCCTTTTACTGGCGGAAGGTATATGTTTGCGAGGCATATCTGCAAAGACGAGATGTGTGAGTGGTGTAGCCGACAAAATAAAGAAAGAAGAAAAATTTAATTGGAAAAATTCACTATGCGACAGGTTATGCGATCGCATAACCACTATGCGGACCGCAAACCTGTCGCAGAATAACAATGTGCTGTGAATGAGCGATTATGCGGTGACTTCTGCGATCGCATATCCATTATGCGGTTCGCAAAGGCATCGCAGAATCAACTATAAAAAAAAACTTACCATATTATGCGATCGCATAGTCTACCGCAAAGGTGACTCTATGATCGCAGACATGCCGCAAACATCACACTAGAACAAATGTGGACTGTGGAGGTATGTGACGCATTTGCGTTCCGCATATCAACTATGCGATCGCAGACGTGTCGCATTATGTTGTTTTCCTCCCCTCACCTATAGTTTCCAATGCGACAAAGATGTCGGCCGCATAACCAGTATGCGGACCGCAGAACTCGTCATCTTCACAGTTAATCTTAACCCTAACAATGTTGATCTTAAAGTCATGATTCCTTACCAACCTATTTACAGATATTTCAAGATATACCCCCCCCCCCCTACAATATCTTATACACTCTAGGAAGAGCAGGATCGAACCACAATATGTTAAAACAACCACAACAAACAAACAAAAACAAAAACACAGACATTTACACTTATCCTACAAGAAATTACACGAAATGGAGAGTAGAAAGGGTAAACTTACCAGGAGATGAGGAAGTAGGATTGAACAATAACACTGTACGTGATCCTCAAAGACGTTTTTAACCAAGGGCTTGCGAATTCAATTGACCGTGTCACAATTGTTTTGCTTTCCCTCTTCTCTTTCTCGTTTTTTTTATTTTAAATTTCCTTTTTTTTGTTTGGTTGTGTGTTAGTGAAGATAAACGGTTAGTGAGACGTGGGGGGTTAGAAATGCGAAAAGGGGTAGGGAACTTACCTGGCCGATATGCGATGGACGAGGTACCGCATTGCTTAGTATGCGACCGCATACTGGTTATGTGGTGATATATTTCATGAGCTTGCCAATGTACACTATGCGATGCACTATGCGATCACATAACCGAAATGCGGTTTGCATAATGCACAGTGGAATCGCGTTTCAGCCCTCTGAAAATGCCCAACTAACTACCCATGTCTGCGATGAGAATGCAGTCCGCATAGTTACAATGCGATCGCATTTGTGTCGCAGACTGGGCAGTTTTTTTCAGCTTCCCTTTCACTTGTAAGTTTACCCTGTTTTTGTGGTTTTTTGAACCACCTGCACTATAACACACACTTTAAATTGCTCAAAGAACCCTATTTACTCAAAAACCAAAATTTAAAAGACAAAAGAGTGTTACCACACATGGGTTGCCTCCCATGAAGCGCTTGATTTAACGTCGCGGCACGACGAAGTTGGCATTCTTGCGAAGTCATTCATCGATAGGACAAGGACCACCCTTAAGAGCCAATTGCTCTATCACATGCCTCTCTCCATCTGTGCCCAAGTAGTTTTTGATGCATTGACCATTCACTTTGAACGTGCGGAGCCCATCCTCAGTTGCTAATTCCACAGTGCCAAATGGGGATACATCTACCACTTTGAAAGGATCGGACCATTTGGATTTGAGCTTGCCCGGAAATAGTTTGAGTCTTGAGTTGAAAAGCAACACCAAGTCACCAGACTTGAACTCCCGTTTCAAAATATTCTTGTCATGGACAAATTTCATTCTTTCCTTATACACAGCTGCAATTTCATAAGCATGGAAACGGAATTCCTCCATTTCGTTGAGTTGAGTTAGCCTCAAATTTGCAGCTTCAGTCCAGTCCAAGTTCAACTTCTTCAGAGCCCAGATGGCTTTATGCTCCAATTCCACAGGTAGATGACAAGCTTTACCGAACACTAACCGGTAGGGAGAAGTACAATTGGGAGTTTTGTAGGCCGTACGGTATGCCCACAATGCATCATCTAGCTTCCTTGACCAGTCGGTCTTGTTTGCATTAACCGTCTTTGCTAGGATGTTCTTGATCTTCCGGTTGGAGACTTCTAACTAGCCACTTGATTGGGGATGATAAGGCATTTCCACCTTATGCTTGACACCATATTTCTCTAACAGCCTAGTGAAAGCCTTGTTGCAAAAATGAGAACCACCATCGCTGATAATGGCCCTTGGAGTGTTAAACCGCGTGAATATGTTTTTCTTTAAGAATGCGGTCACACTCCTTGCCTCATTGTTTGGCAAGGCAATAGCTTCAACCCATTTGGACACGTAGTCCACAGTTACCATAATGTACTTCATACCACAAGAACTCACAAAGAGCCCCATAAAGTCAATGGCCCACACATCAAAAATTTCAACCTCCATCACAAAGTTCATAGGCATTTCATGTCGCTTGGAGATTGATCCCTGTCTCTGGAATTGGTCACAATATTTGACCATTTGGTTGGCATCATGATAGAGGGACGGCCAATAATAACCACATTCAATCACTTTTGCCGTCGTCTGATTACCTCCGTTATGACCACCAACCGGTGAGTCATGGCAAGCATTTCGTATTTGCATCATTTCTTCTTCTGGGACACACCTTCTAATAATGTTTTCCGCACAGATACGGAACAAGAATGGCTCTTCCCAATAATATTGCCGACACTCCCTTAAGAATTTCTTCTTTTGATATGCTTCTAGATCATCCGGGATTAGGTCACTAACCAAGTAATTGGCAATGTCGGCGTACCAAGGAGTCGTTGAAGAAGATAATGCCAAGATATGCTCATCGGGAAAGGCATCATTGATATCAAGACCATCCTTTGGTCGCCCGTCTTCTTCAAGTATAGAGAGGTGGTCCGCCACTTGGTTCTCGGTGCCCTTTCGGTCCTTGACTTTAAAATCAAATTCTTGTAACAAGAGGACCCACCGGATTAGTCTTGGCTTGGCGTCTTTCTTTGCCATGAGGTATCGAAGAGCGGCATGGTCGGTGTAGACCACCACCTTGGATCCCAACAAATATGATCAAAATTTTTTGAAAGCATACACAATGGCAAGAAGCTCTTTCTCTGTCACCGTATAGTTCATTTGTGCACTGTTGAGGGTCTTGATTGCATAATACACCGAATGAAGAACTTTGTTGTGCCGTTGACCTAGAACCGCTCCAGTTTCTACACCACTGGCGTCACACATGAGCTCAAATGGAAGAGACCAATCCGGTGTGACAATAATGGGTGTCGTAGTGAGCTTCTCCTTGAGCTCCTTGAATGTTTTGAGACACTTCTCATCGAACACAAACTTGGCATCTTTTTCAAGGAGCTTGCACATAGGATTTGCAATTTTGGAAAAGTCCTTGATGAATCGCCGATAGAATCCGGCATGCCCAAGAAAGCTTCGAATACCCTTAACCGAAATTGGTGGGGGAGTTTGGAAATGATCTCAATCTTTGCCCGATCGACTTCAATGCCACTTTTTGAAATTTTATGCCCTAATACAATGCCCTCGTCAACCATGAAGTGAAATGTTTCCCAATTGAGCACGAGTTTGGTCTCCTCACATCTTTTAAGCACTTGTCTAAGGTTGTCAAGACAATGCTCGAAGGAGTCATCGACCACTGAAAAAGCATCCATGAAAACGTCTAGGAAGTTTTCCACCATGTTGGAGAAAATGGACATCATGCATCGTTGAAACGTGGCCGGAGCATTTCACAAACCAAAGGGCATCCGACTAAAGGCAAAGGTTCCATACGGGCAAGTGAAGGTGGTTTTCTCTTGATCTTCCAAGGCTATGTTGATTTGATTGTAGCTGGAATACCCATCGAGGAAGCAATAGAAGGATCTTACCGCTAGCCTATCAAGCATTTGATCAATAAAAGGCATAGGGAAATGATCCTTTCAAGTGGCATTGTTGAGATTCCGGTAGTCCATGCATATTCTCCATCCGCTGACCGTTCGAGTAGGGATAAGTTCATTTATTTTCGTTGTGAATCACCGCCATGCCTCCCTTCTTTGGCACACATTGTACCAGACTCACCCACGGACTATCCACAATGGGGTAGACAACCCCGACATCCAATCATTTGATTATCTCCTTTTTGACTACCTCTTGCATTGAAGGATTTAATCTTCTTTGATGTTCCACACTTGGTTTTCTCCCTTCTTCCAATTGAATTTTGTTCTCGCATATCCCGGAGGGGATTCCTCGGATGTACGCTATTGTCCATCCGAGTGCTTGTCGGTGCTCCCGCAAGACATTCAACAATTCATCAACCTGCACATCAGTCAACAAAGAAGACACGATTACTTGTAAAGTGTTATTAGAGCCAATAAATTTGTACCTCAAGTGTGATGGAAGTGGTTTAAGCTCAAGGTGTGGCGGCTCAATGATTGACGTCTTGGCGGGAGGGGTAGCTCGATTCTCTAAGTCAAGAGAAATCTTCTTTGGTGCATATGTATAAGACACACGTCCTTCCAATGCGTTTACTATCTCCACATACCCCTCAATGTTTTCACCATCAAAGTTCACCAAGATTGCCGCCAATGCCTCACCGAGACATTCTTCTTCCATCTTCATCTCAATGGCTTCTTCAACCTCATCAACAACATCAATTACCGAGATTCCCTCGTATGCGCTTGGCAATTTCAACCCCTTGCTAGCTTGGAAGGTGACTTCCTCATCATTAACGCGAAACTTGATTTCATGTCGTTCTGAATCCATTAAAGCTCTTCCCGTCGCAAGGAATGGTCTTCCTAAAATGATAGGAATCTCCTTGTCCACTGCTCAATCCAAGATGACAAAATTGGCCGGGAGGAGGAACTTCCCCACCTTTACCAATAAATCATCAACAATGCCTACGGGTTTCTTAATTGATCGACCGGCCATTTTCAACCTCATGTTAGTAGGTCTTGGCAACCCCAGTCCTGCTTGCTTGTAGATAGCAAGAGGCATCAAATTTATACTAGCTCAGTTGTCACAAAGTGCCCTAGAAAAGTCTCTCAACCCGATGGTACATGGAATAGTGAATGCTCTCGGGTCTCCCTTTTTCTCCACGGTGGTTGTAGAAATTATCGAACTTACCCGATAAGTCAAGTTTACCACTTCATTCTTTGTAGTTCTCTTCTTCGTCATCAAATCTTTCAAATATTTGGCAAACCCCGACATTTCTTGGAAAGCCTCCAAGAATGGGATATTTACCAACAATTGTTTCAAGATGTCATAGAACGTTTCAAACTTACCATCATCCACCCTTCGTGCAAGCCTTTGAGGGAATGGGGGAGTAGGTCGAGGAATTGGTGGAGGAGCTTTTGGAGTCTCCTTCACTTTTTCCTTACCCTCTCCCTGTTTTGCCTCTTGGATCTTTACCTCTTGGGAGGCCTTTTCAACTTCCACCACAACCGGCAACTCACTTTGGACCTCTGCCTCTTGTTCAAGATTTTCAATATCAACCACTTGTTCCTCTTCGTTTTGGAGCACCTTAACGCTTTAAGTGGTGATGGCCATACAATGAGAAGATGGTCCGCTAGTACCACTTTAGGGTTGACAATGGTATCACTAGGAAGAATGCCTTTATTCTTGGGAGTGTTTTCTCGTGACAAATCTCTCATTTGCAATACAAGCTTTTGGATTGAGGCGGTGTGTGAGCCCACTACCTCGGAAATATCTTTGATTGTTGCATCATTTCTCTCTTGATTTTGCAAAATTCTCTCTAGCATCCCTTCCATTTTGGACTCGTTTGAAGGCCCCTCCTTGTATTGTGAAGAGTTGGAATATTTCCCTCTTGGTGGAACATAAGGATTTGAACTTCTATTGGAATAATTATTGGTGTTGTTGTTCCAAGATCCTTGGCCACTTTGATCATTGCGCCAATTTTGTTGGCCTTGCCCTTGCGGGTTTGGCCTCCAATTGCTTTGTTGGCGATAACCACCTTGAGAGTTTTGGACATAATTTTCTTCTTCAAAATCTTGATTCCCCATTGATTGCATGTCTTCCACTATATGCACCTTCTTCGTTTGACTTTCAGTGAACATTTTTGTCAATACATCAATGTTTATAGCAAGACCAGCAATCAATTAGTCTCTCTCTTGATTTTCTTTTATCATGTTTGTAAGAGAGGGAGTACCATAGGACATACCGCCGCTTGTATCCTATGAATGCCATGCTTGATTGTGCTTAGACATTTTGTCTAGAATTCGAGTGATCCTAGCGAATGACTTATCCATAAAGGAACCATCCGCGGCATTTTTGGCAATTGATTGGGAGAGTGGGTCCAAACCCATATAAAATTTCTCCATCAAGATATGGTCTGGGAACCCATGGTTTGGTTATCTCACAAGGTATAATTTGAACCGGTCCCATGCCTCATGTAAATGTTCCCCTGGCAATTGCTTGAAGAAAAAGATTTTATCTCTAAGCTCCGACTTCTTGCTATCTGGAAACCACTTTGACAAAAAGGCTCGGACAAGCTTAGGCCATGTTGTGATGGTTTGAGGAGGTAAGTTTTGAACCCATTTCTTTGCCTCTCCTGCCAATGAGTACTTGAATACCCGCAACCTCAAAGCATCGTCCGTCACATTGGTTTGTTTTTGCATGGAGCACACACCCAAGAAGTTCCTTAGGTGTTGCGTAGGATCATCATCTGTTGAATTATGTAACAATCCCTCTGCTTTGAGCATTAGAATCATTCCATGATCCACTTTGAATGTAGATGCACCAACCACCAGAGAGAGGATAGCATTGGTGTCGTCAATGTATTCTTCAATATCGGCGAAAGGGTTCTCCTCTTCATCATGGTCCACATCGGCCATTGTTACCTAGCACACCAAACAGAACGAGCAACGTATGATGGAATAGACAAAGATATAAAGTAAAGTACACACTATCTAGTAATTTCAAAACCGTATTCCCCGGCAACGGCGCCAAACTTTGATACGCTCAAATTACACCTTAAAATAGTGTAAAGAGGTCTAAGTCAAATATAATAACCCAACAAGGTTGGGGTCGAATCCCACAGGGAATAGGCGTGAAAAGATTACTTTGGTAGTGTGAATCTCAACTTAAATCGTATCTCTATTCCGCTAAGGTAACAAAAATATGGGAATTGATTGTGTAATGATTTAATTGCAATAATGACAAGTATGATTAATTAAAGTTGTAATTAATATGATTAACTAACCCAAGGTTATGTCCCCTTCAATGAGGTGTAATGCTAATAGGTGTTAATATGATATATTTCTAATAGAAGGTCCTTTAGATTTGCAAATGATTTCTAAATGACTACCCAATATTTTCCAATAACTGGGTAGTATTTCCTCTTTATGATTTTCCAAAATATAAAAGAGTTGCAATGAAGAGTAATCAGTTAATGCCAAATAAAACCCACTTATTCCTAACTGATTCTATTAAACAAGGTTTAAATCCTTGAGTGTTTGATATTTACTCCTGCCAATTCTAACTCACTTTTCCAAGCTAAGAAATAATTAATGGAATTTGTTAATGTTTGCAACCACCAACAATAAATGTAGAATGAGAAGTAAAAATATATCAACCAACCATTATATATATATTCAATGTTAAATACCCAATAACATAACACCCATTTAGGGTCCACAACCTTAGTATTGAAAACTAGCCACTCATGCTTAAATATAAAAAGATGAGAGTATTTAATGCCATGAATACTTACAAAACACAAGAATCTTCACTTCTAAAGCTTCCAAAAGAGAGAAATATTCAAAGGGTGTGTTGTAGCTCTAAAACCAGACAAGAATGACCCACAAAACCCAAATAAATCTATTTATAGTGGGGTAAAAATCGGAATAAAAAACGAACAAAATTTCCCTTTCAGGTCAGCTATGCGACCGCATTCTTGTCGCAGAACAAGAATGCGGTTCGCATTCTTCACCACGCCTTCGCAGATGCAAACCCTAGGTTTCAGGTGCTTCGCCGCATTTGTTGATCTGCGGTCCGCATTGTTGATATGCGATCACAGAGTTGCATCACATTTCTGAGCTTGGCTTCTGGGGTTGGAGGTCTGCGGTCCATTATGCGGCTCGCAAACACATTATGCGATCGCATAATGGACCGCATTTTACTCTTGAATTTTGCCAAACTTTATGTTGAATTGTGCAGTCTAGCTATGCATTCGGCAGTCCGCATAGTGGATATGAGGTACCCTCCTGCTCATTATGTGATCGCATTTAGCTCTTTTCCCCACTTCTTAAGCTTTTTGATCTGTTTTCATGTTCTTGAGCGTTTAGGCCTCATGCACTGCAAAACATCAAAATTCCATAAGTATAAAAGGTAATTATTCTTAAATACAAGATACAATCTAAGAAATTTGGTATTAAATGTGCCAAAAGTTTCCGGCACATTAGTGAATAGGAGTTGACTGGCCTCCCCCTAACTGGTCTTCACCTCTAGGATGACCCCTGCCGACCTGTCCTCCACCTCTAGGTGGCTGGACTGCTGGTGCTGGACCCATCGGCTGATAACCCTGTTGCACTGCCTTGACCCGAAACCAGGGACAATGTCTCCTCATATGACTTGGCTCCCCACACTCGTAACAACCTCAAGGTACCATAGTATGCTGCCCCGAAGAAGAACCCTGAATGGCCGGAGAGCGATGTGGACCCTCTGGCATAGCACTGAAGTAGGAACTGGAGGATCTCTGATGACCGGAGTACCCGCCGGGTGAACTCTGAATAGCTGGAGGGCGGTAGGAACGCTCTGGCATGGCGCTGAACTAAGGCCTCGCTGGAGCACCTCAGGGAGGTGGTGGAGGTGCTGAATATGAAGGCCTGCTGGGCTGACTACTGCTAAACTGACCTCTGCCCCTAACTGGGGCACCTCTGAAGTCCCTGGAGAATCTAGCCCTCTTGTCCTGCTGCCCATGCTCCCTGCTCTTTGACCGATACGCCTCGATCCTGCGAGCAATCTCTACCACGAGCTGATAAGGAGTACCCATCTCCACCTCTCGGGCCATGGTGGCCCTAATACCTGGATGAAACCTAGCCACAAACCTCCGCACTCTCTCGGCCTCAGTAGGTAATATCATGAGTGCATGGCGAGACAACTCTGAAAATCTTGCCACATAATCTGTCACTGACATTTGTCCCTACTCTAGCTGCTCAAACTGATACCGCAGCTCTTCCCTCTCAGAGGGTGGAATATATCTGTCCAGAAACATCCGAGTGAACTGCTCCAAAGTGACAGGAGGAGAATCTGTTGGCCTGCTGAGAATGTAGGACTTCCACCACCTGAGAGCTCTTCCCCCTAACTGGAAGGTAGTGAAATCTACTACATAGGACTCTAATATCCTCATGTTGTGCAGTATGTCCCTGCACCGGTCAATAACGTCCTGGGCGTCCTAGCCTCGCTCACCCCTGAAGACTAGAGGTGCAATAGAGTCCATTTATCCAATAACTTCTGCGGATCGCCGTCCGCAGCTGGTCTGGGCTCAGGTGCTGCTACAGGCTTAACCCCACCCACGAGCAGTGTACCCGGGGTATGATGTAGTGCTTCTGTCTGACCTGCAGCCTAGGTAGTAGGAGTCTGGACTCTCCCTCCCTCCTGAGAAGTGGCAGGATCTGCTGGAAATAAACCAGCCTGGGACATAGTGTCCATAAACCTCATCATACGGCCCATGACCTTCTGGAAGCCTGGCGCCATCATGAAATCCACTGGAGCAGGATCTGCTGGAGGCACCTTGTACTGCTCCTCTATAATAGGATCCTCTGGTGGTGGTTCAACTAGCTCTGGGACTCCCTCGTCCCCTACCTCGGGCCGGTGCCCTCCCCCGGCCTCTGCCACGGCCTCTGACGACGGGGGTGGCGGCATCTCTCAGGTCAGGAACATCAGAAGCACGCGTCCTCACCATCTTTGAGAGAATAGAAGGATGAGTTTTAGTCAACCATCGACTGCACGATAGAATATGAATAAAGAGAGATATCTTAACACCATATAGCCTCCCGAAGATAAATACAGACGTCTATATATCAATCCGCGGGACTCTACTAGGTTTGCCCGTGACTTGTGAGACCTACGTGAACCTAGAGCTTTGATACCATGTTTTCACGGCCCAAAATCCTAACTCCGGTCATGATGGCGCCCAACAGCGGGGTCAGGGAAGCTAACACTCAATTTACTAAGATTTCCTTCCTTTTTGATTAAACATCTCAACATATACCAAGTTTTTAAAGCTTAAAACATTAACCGAAAAAGGGTAATTTACCAGGTTTTAACCAAAAGTATTCATAAGAGGCATGAGCCAATATATATACAGACCATAACTTGTAATAGCTACCATGTGTGTGTGCCAGGAACTAGTGTCACAAGTCCTACGGGCATACTAACTGAATATACAAAAGATATAATATACAGTCCCACTGTCTGAAAGAAGTAGACAGGAAATAAGCAATAGAAACTCCATGGTGTTGTCGAGGATCGTCAGGAGATGCAACTCACCGTGAAGTCAGATTCAAATGTAATCAGAATCTAGCTCCGGTCTGATAACCAGATGCACCAGCCTGAGAACCTGTACAATTAAGTACAGAAGCGTAGCATGAGTTCATAAATAATTATGTACCGAGTGAGTATCCCGTCTAATCTCGAAGAAGTAGTGACGAGAGGTCGACTTGACACTCACTAAGGTCCAATAATATGATATAACAGAATATGATGAAAATAGTAGGCATGTAAAGGCAGTATAATAACAAATATAAGGCACTGAAGTCCGAGCAAGTACTGGAACTAAATAAACAATTACTCCTTCGACCTTCCCCCAAATAATCTATCAATCAATATCCATGAAATCAGTAACAATTTATCAAACGCATACGGGATGAGGACAACCGGCCTGAGCCATAGAATATTCATCGTTGTGCACTATCGAGGGTCGAACGGCCCGAACCATAAGTGCATCCTTGCCATAATCAGTCATACCTATGCACTGCCGGGGGTCGAACAATCTAAACCATAAGTGCATCCTTACCATAATTAATCATACCCATGCACTGCCGAGGGTCGGTAGTGCATATTTTATTATTATTGGTCCGCGCCGTTCGACCCTCGGCATTTCTTGTGCATGATATTTGTTGCGTACTTTCTGTAATTATTTCCTGCTTATTGGCCTGTGAATCTTAAATTGTTAACCCAAAGGATGGAGACTAAAGTGTTAAATGTGAAAGAAGTTGATATTTCTTATCCTCGATTTTATTAAATTGCCTATGATATCCATGCTTAGTGTCTCACTTGATCATACTAAATTGACCTCTAGCAAGTGTCAAATTCGACCTCTTGTCACTACCTCTCTGAGCTTAGGCGGGATACTTACCGAGTACACGTTATTTTCGTACTCATGCTACACTTGTTGTGCATTTTTATTGCACATGTACTTTCACAGTGATATGGCTGACTTGGAGACTTAGACGAGCTGCATTATCCGGAGATGACCCGTAGCCGGCAGCGTCTTCCTCTATGTATTGCATTTTCATTTATTTAAATTGCTTGTCCAACTTGTATTTCGGACAGGCATTGTAGTATCTTTATAAATTCTTAGAAGTTTGCTCATGCACTTGTGATACCGGGTTCTGTGTTTGGGATGTATTTTATTAAAAATGGATGCTTAAACTATCAAATTTACTTAGCGGATTTTATTTGATTATTGTTATGTAACGATTTCCAAATATTAAAACAGGAATCTAACCTAACCATTTAATTATTGGCTTGCCTGACAATGGTGTCCGGCGCCATCACGACCTTATGGATTTTGGGTCGTGACAGTATGATTTTGGTGCCTAGGTTGGTTCCAGGCACCAACCAAAATGCCAATGGCAGAATAGGACAGAAGTGGAAAAATTTCAGTGTCCAGGTTGGCGCCATGCGTCAAGCGAGACGGCCAAGGACAGATTTCGTCCTAATTCAGTTAGGACTTGGTAGTATCAACCCTACACGCCCCCAACATATATAAAAGGGACTCTAAACTTATTTCTTTAGGGGAGACACATTATTGGAGAGACAAAATTCTACGAGAACACTTGGAAGCAACGAATCACAAGAATTTTCTCTTCTGTTCTTCCTCACTCTGTATTTTAATGCCTTCAATTATTATCATGATTGTCAGTATGGTTATGAGTATCTAAGCTTTCTCATCTAGTTTTTGATGGAACCTCTTGGAGGATGACTTTTAATTATGTTTAATATAATTTATCCTTTGGATTTCTCTACTTGTTCAACTACGTGTTTATAGTTGTTGATTGAATGACCATCAATTGGCTATGCCTATTCAGTGTATATTGCTTAAGAGAGGGTACATATTTAGGTTGTTGTTGAAAAAAATTACTCCTAACATATGTGAGAGATCAATACGGAGGGTTTAAACGCAGGATTAGAGATAACAAAACCATAGTGTGATCATAGTGAGCGGTGAATTAGCGCCAGCTAGCATAATTCAAGAGAATACGTCTAGTAAATTGTGGTAGTTGCTCGAGAGAGAAATAAGATACCCAAAGTACTCACAATCGGTAGAGAATAGTTAGGAGAAATTATATAAGACGTAGAGGGAAGGATTTCGATAATTGGGGAAATCATAATTCTAGACCTCCTTAATCTTTTTTTCAACTCATAGTATCTCTAGTTGCTTATTTACTTTTTTTAATTTGTTATTTAATTAGTTATACATAAGAATAATAATATCTATAGCTTAGAAATTATTCAAACTTGTTTTCATAGTGATAGTAAACAGTTGTAGCTAAACCTTAGTTCTTTGTGGGATTCGACTCCGGACTCTTAGATCGAATATTATATTTGTTGGGACAGCTTCGTCCTTTTATAAGGCATAGCTGGGCGTGATCAAATTTTGGTGTCGTTGTCGGAAAGCTAACGGTGTAGTTGTAGCTGTACATATTGCTAGGTTTCAAGTTTGAACTTTTATTTAATTTTTTTTATTTTAGTTTTACTTGTTTATTTGAGAAACTTGACATCTTGGAATTATGGGAGTTTTGATGTTGGTAATTATAAATTTGATCTTCCTCATGCATATTGTGGAGGAAACTACTCGTGCCAAAAATTATCAACATATTCCCTAGAGCGAGTTATGTGTACCAACTCAATCTCATGTGTGGAATGTGTGTGACATGTGTGGTGGTCAAGATGATCAATTTTATGGTTGTGCTTATATTTCTTATCCTCCCCCACCCCTTATTATGATGATTCTACTTTTACTTGTGTAGTTAATAGGAACAAAGAACCTGGGGATGCTGACCTAAAGGAGATCAAGGATATGCTAATGTGCCTTGTGGAACAAAATAATAAGACACAATTACAGATACAAAGGCAAGAGGCAACTATTCACGACTTGAAGGCTCAAGTGAGTCAAGTGGTCGAAGCTTTGAATGTTCAACAAGTCATTATGGTGGATAGTAGCCAAAAATAATGTGAAGTAGAGTCAGCAGTTGACACGCTGACGGAGAAGTCAGAGTAGAACACCAACAACCTAGCCAACTAATTTGAGGATGCCGATGTTGAAGGCGTGATATTAGAGTCAACTGAGGACATCAAGGATAAATATTCAGTTAACTCTAGTGTCATTGATGTAGCGGATGTTGAACATCTCGAAGTTCATGTATTTGAGTGTGTTGGACCTCATTCCAAACACTTCTCTACTTTGTGTTCGGATGGTGAAATGAGAATGGATCCTTACAAGCGCAGAAAGGAGACAAAGTAAGAGGTAAACGAGACATATATTTTGAAATTTTTGAGTCTATCTAGGCAAGGTGATACTCCTCAGCTTATGGACAAAAAGTGCATAGGGAATTTGTAACGACCCGGTCTGTCGTTACGTAAAACCTGCATTATAACTGTTGCTATTTACTTATTATAGATTGGTTATTCTGTTATTAATGTGTTAGAGTTGATAGGCTTGGAATCGGAATGGTTAAATGAGAATTCAGGCACTTAGTCCTTAAGAATAGCCTTAAAA
>ML266616.1:2460-18608 GCA_005239495.1 Nicotiana undulata
GGGGGGGGGGGAGGGTTGGATTATTTTCTTGCACTTTTAGAAAACCCATTGTTCTAGTAGATTTGGGAATGAAACATTTATTGTCCTTGACAGATTTGGAAGACCTTTCTCTTATAGGTTCGAGACTATTTGGGATCTATATATAGGGGTTGTAATTGGAGATTATATAGATTGTATTGTGCTTTTCTTCTTATTCAAAGTAGAAAATTCTCTCTGTTTCTGCCCCGAGGATTAGACTTAGCCGAACCTCATTAAATCCTTGTGTTGTTTTTCTTCTCTATATATGTTATGCGTAATTATGTGCTAGTTAGCGCATGATCTTTCGCAATAACTGGTATCAGAGCAAGGTACATGTTTTTACATATAATCTTGGATTAAATTATCTTCGTCATCTTCAACAAAGTACGAATTAGAGAAATTCTATGGGTGATGTAGTTTTAGTCAATGGACGATTAGGATAAAATCATCCATGGTGTTACAAGGGTTATGTATGGCAATTGATGAGGATTCTTCTCAAGAGATGAATGAGACAGAAAAGGCTGACCTGAAGGAGAGGGTATTGAGTACAATCTTCACGAGGGTTACATATAGCGTTCTTCAGGAAATTGCCGAAGAAGCTTCTGCAGCAACGACATGGAAGAGGTTGAAAGACATTATTCTAAAAAGTCGCTGACAAACTGCATTTACATAAAAAAATAGGTTATACAATCTCTGTATGAACGAAGGTACACCTACTAAAACTCATCTGGATGAGTTTAATTCAATTATAATGGACATGCAGAACGTATATATCAAAATTGAAGTGAGGATCATGCCATGATTGTGTTATGTTCCTTACTACGGTCTTATGATGCTTTTGTCGATATGTTGCTATATGATAAAGATAGTATTTCACTGGGAGATGTTAGTAATGCACTAAAATCAAAACGTTGAAAAAGAGCTTTCCAGAAAGCATAAGTAAGGGAAAGGGTCTTGTGAGTAGAGGAGGAATACAACAGAAAGATTCTAATAGAAAAAAGTCAATAGACAGATCGAAGCCTAGAGCAGGAACACATAACTGTTATTAGTGCGGGAGCAAGGTCACTACAAAAGAGATTATCTTAAGCTGAAAGAGATAAGAGGAAATAGAAAATAGATAATTCTGCAAATATAATTTAGATGCAATAATTCTGATATATTGACTATTTAGGAGAAGTCTGTTTTGTGAGTTTAAATCATGGGCAGAATTTTTGGGTTCTTGATTCTAATGCTACTTTTCACATATTTCCACGTAAGAATTAGTTTGCAACCTACAAACACGGGAGTGAGACTGTGTACATGGGATATAATAGTCCATTACCAATAGAGGAGATTGGTAACATCAGATTTAGAATGTTTGATGTAATCGTCAGAAATATTGAGTGTTGGAATATTCCTCGGACAAAGAGGAATTTGATTTCTCTTTTGACTTTGGATGATCAAGGGTATAAGTTCTACTCCGAAAATAGAATACTTAAAGTGTGCAAATGCTCGATGGTATTCATGAAGGGTAAATTACATTATAAATTGTTATCATCTTCAAGCCAGTATAGTTGAAGAAAAAACTGTTATAACTTCTAAAATAGTAAAATGAATCAGTTTCAGTTGTGGCACTTGCAACTTGGCCATTTGAGTAACAAGGTATTGTATTTATTGAATAAGCAGAATTTGCTGCTGGGTACAAAAATTAAGATTTTAATTTTTGTGAGCATCGTGTGTTTGGTAAACATGCAAGGGTAAAATTCAACAAGAAGGCAGAGCATAAGATCAAAGACAAGTTAAATTATATGTCTTCAGACTTGTGGGGTCCAAAATAGTTCTCTCAAAGTGTGGTGCCAGATATTTTATGATTTTGATCGATGATTACTCAAGAATGGTATGAGTGTATTTTCTAAAAATGAAAATTGAGAAATTTTCGACATTTGTTAAATGGAAGATGATGGTTGAGCGACAGACAGAAAGAAAAGTTAAGCGTCTTCGTACTGACAGTGGGTTTGAATTTCACAATTTAGAGTTTAATGGTCTTTGTAGAAGAAAGGGCATCGTGAGCTATCACAGTTGTGCCGGAACACCACAACATGTTGCAGAATGTATGATCATAATTCTTTGTGATAAGGCACCAAACATGCTTTCACGCTCATGTGTTAGAAAGGATTTTTGGGCTAAAGCAATCAATGTAGCGTGTTATTTGGTTAACAAATCTCCTTACACAACTATTGAGTTTATACTCCTTTTGAGGAATTGTCCGGTTCGCCTGCTGTTTTTTCAAATTTGAGGTATTTGGTTATCCCGCTTATGCTCATGTGAGGGATGAAAACTTGAGCTGATGGCAAAGAAGTGCATAATTTTTAGTATGCAACTAGAGTGAAACGTTATAGGTTGTGGTGCATAGAACAAAAGGCTCCGGGGATAATTATTTGTAGGGATGTGACACTCAATGAATGTGCCTCATCGAACAATCACAGATAAGGGAGTAGCAGAAACAAATCCTGGTATATGTGACCTCATAGAGCTAGAAAAGGAATCAACACTAACTCAGCCTAGTAGTTCAGAAGTAGAGGGAGTGGATGAGGTGGAAAATATTGATCAAGATGACAATGTTGATGCACATGTGCAACATCAACCATATAGCATTGCAATAGGCAGAGAGAAGAGAGTGATTAACCGATTGCAAAGTGCAAACGTAGTTGATGGGATCTTGGATATACAAATCTTGTTGGATTTGCTTTCGGAATCGCAGATATTGTTGATGCGCTTGAGTGTAATAGCTATCTAGAAGTTATTTCGAGTGCAGAACCGAATCAAAAAATTAGTGTTATGACTAAAGAGATTGGATCTTTTAACAAGTTTAGGTGTTTACTATACTTGGTTGATGTGTGCGGCAATGGGTAAAACCCCTGCGAGGGCTGAGAACAAGACAGAGAGACAGTGTTCCTATTGAGAAAAAGAATTCAAGCCAAGGGACAATTTTATTATTTATTGAATTATTTCCTTGTAATTATAGAAAATCCATAATCCTACTAGGTTTGGAAAATCCATCATTCTAATAGATTTGGAGAATAAAAACTTATTCTCTTTGTCGATTCGGAAAAATCTAATAAAAACTTATTGTCTTAGTCAGATTGGAAAAACCTCTCTTATAGGTTTTGGACTATTTGAGATCTATATATGTAATGACTCGAACAATCATTTTATGTATTTGATCCTAGTTTCTCCTATTAGATGATCCCCGTATGTATATTTGTTGTTATGTGACTTACAGGAATAGTTAGTTTGGCTTCGAGAAGATTTTGGAGTGAATTGAGACACTTAATCTCATTTTGGAAGTTTAAGTTATAAGAGTTGAGAGAGATTTGATTTTGGTGTAAACGACCTTGGATTCGTGTTTTGATGGTTCCAATAGGTTTGTATGATAATTTGGACTTAGACGTATGTCCGAATTTGGATTTGGAGGTTCCTAGGTTGATTTGGATCGAAATGTCAATAGTTACATAAGGTTTGGAAGGTTCATAGGTTTGATAGGTAGTTGACTTTGATATTATCGAGTTCAGATTATGGTTCCTGGAGTTTATAGGTTCATTATGTCATTTGGGACTTGTCTGCAAAATTTGAAGTCATTTTGAGTTGATTAGACGTGGTTCGACATGAGTATTAGAAATTGATTAGTTTATTATGCTTTAATTGAGGTGAGATTTGTAGTTTTGATGTTACTTTGTATGATTTGAGACCTTGAGTAGGTCCGTATTATATTTTAGAACTGGTTGGTATAATAAAAAAAGGTCCGGCAGCGTGGATGTGCTTCGGATGAGTTTCAGTTCACTTTGATCTTGTTTGGTAGTTCTAATACTGGTGTTTCGCACCTGCGAGGTATATTGCGTAGGTGCGAGTCTGCATCTACGAACAAGAGGTCGCATATGCTAAGGAAGGGAAAAGGAAGCAGTGTCCGCAAGGTGGAGCTTTGGGTGTAGGTGCGCTTGTTGGTACGCAGAAGCGGCTCCGTAGAAGTGAGTGTGCTTATCAGGAGCAGAGGGTCAGGGAGTTAGTGAACTCGCAGATGCAAGCTATTTTTTCGCGAAAACAAGCATTTATTTTGCAAAAGTGGAATCATTGGCAGTGTTATTTTAATCGAAGGTTTGGCTTATTTTATCATATTTTAAGATTGAGAGCTCGGATTCGAGCGATGTTTTAGGCGTTTTTCACCACTAAATTGGGTAAGTGTACTTGACTCGTAATTGAT
Organism: Nicotiana undulata; assembly: GCA_005239495.1. NCBI lineage: Eukaryota > Viridiplantae > Streptophyta > Magnoliopsida > Solanales > Solanaceae > Nicotiana > Nicotiana undulata. The sequence goes on from ML266616.1 coordinate 6,716, forward strand.
TATTATTCATGATTCTCTCTTTCATTTTGGCATTTGATTGGTGAATCCAAGAGAGAAATTGAAGTTTTTGATAAATCTTTTCTAAAGTGAAAAATGGAGCTTTGAACCCCGATGTGGAGTTGGTTTTTGATGAAACTTGTATATTTGGACTTGTATTTGAATGGGTAGTGGGGATTTGTGACTCTTGTCAAATTTCGAGAAGTGGGCCCTAATTGACTTTTGGTTGATGTTTTCTAGTTGATAAAAATTGGAGCTTTATTACTTTGTATTAATTCCTATAACTTTGTTTGATGTTATTGAGTTATTTTTGGCTAGATTCGAGCCATTTAGAGGTTGTTTCGCATGGGTAGGCATTTCTAGATTATTGATTTTGCTTGTTTGAGGTAAGTATCTCTCCTGACCTTGTGTGAGAAAAATACCCCTTCGGATTAGGCCTTAATTGTTTATATGTGTTATGTGAAAAATGACATTTACACGAGGTGACAAGCATGTACAAAAGTTCTATATGTGGCTTATAACCAGATTAGACCTTAGGCTATTGATATGCCTTAATTTGAGGATGTGCATTATATGAAACATGCTTAATCACTTTGTGACCACTTGAATATGACTACAATTGATTCAGCCGTAGTTATGCTTTATATGTTGAACACCCATCCGTATTTTGTTATTGTCGTGTCCTTATGCACCTTATTGTTAAATTATGAGCTAAATCTAGAATGATTGTTTTATGATAATTATGGCACATTAGAACATATTGGGCAGATTGATTGGGTGTTGGCACTAGGTCTTTGTTGTGTGATTGTGATTATCGATGTGTGCTTGAAACTAAATAAGGGTGGAATTTTCTTGGTTTGTCTATGTTGCGAAATAAGGGTGGTGATATGCGCATGTGACGAAATAAAGATGGAATTTATTGTTATTTGCATATGCGACAAAATGAAGGCAGCATTATTAATGATGTTATGTGATGATTTGGGGGTAATTTCTCTCGACAATATTCATGTGACGAAACAGGGCTGATATGTTGATCATATACATGTTTTCATAAAACTCTGTCATGTATTGTAATGAGATGTTAGTTGAATTTGACATGCTATCATATGGATCTACTTCTATTTGATGATATGTTTCAAAATATGGATTTTTCTACGTCGAGTTGTTATCACATGTTCTAACGAGGTGGTGATATTATTTTTTGTTACATATTCTGTTGCCAGTTATTGATATATTCCGCAGGTTATTTGACTTGTGAGTATAATGTGACTTGAACCTCATCACAACTTCACCAAGGTAAGTCGTGATACTTACTGGATATCGATTGTAGTGTACTCATACTGTACTTATGCACTTTTTATGTTGATCCAGGTGTTGGAGGCAGCGGACCTAGGGAGTGAATACTTACTGAAACGACCCCAATAGTCATTTTTAGAATAAGCATTCCATTCAGTGGCTTAAGATATCGACCAACTTCTTATTATGTGTTATGACTTGTGTGTGTGGTCAAGTTGCATTTTTGGATGTTTCAGGGTCAATTTGGAAGAAGGATTCTTTTTCAGAAGCTTAAGTGGTAGAGTCGACCGAGTTTTGACTTTTGTGTAGATGACTTTGAAATGGCTTTTTGATGATTCCAACAGATCCGTGGGGTGATTTTGGTCTTAAGAGCATGTCCAGATGTTGATTTAGAGGTCTGAATAACATTTCGGCGTTAATTGGCGAAATTTAGAAAGTTGAAATTTTGGAAGGTTATGAGGTCTGACTGAGAGTTGAATTTGTTGATATCGGGCTTGGATTATGATTTCAAGAGTTGGAGTAGCTCCATTATGTCAACTGGAACTTGCATGCAAAATTTGATGTCTTTCCAGGTCGATTTGACATATTTCGACATGAGTTTTGGAAGTTAGAAGATTTGAAAGTTCATAAGCTCAGTTCGAGGTACTATTTGTTATTTTGATGTTGTTTGATGTGATTTGAGGCCTCGGGTAGGTACGCGTTATGTTATGGAACTTGTTGGTATGCTTGGACGGGATCCCGGGGGCCCTGGGTGTGTTTCGGACGAGCTTTGAATCATTTTCATGTCTTGGGATAGGTTTGGTTCTAAGATCCGCACCTGCGACATTTTAGAGCGCAGGTGCGGCTCCTCTTCTACGTGAGTCTGGTCGCTTCTGCGATCAAAGTGGCCTGGGAGGGAGAGATCTTCTGCGGAGATTGGCACGCAGGTGCAATGGCCGCTTTTATGGCCCAACGATCGAATATGCGAATTTGTTTGCTCCTGCAGTTCTTTTGGCACTTCTAAAATGTTGTTGGTGAAACTGTATTTCTGCATACGCAGATCCTAGCCTGGTAATTTGAGTTTGCAATGCAAACTTTTGCTCACAAATGCAAGGTCATATGTGCGGCTTTTCCATTCGCAAATGCGAAGGGGCTGGGCAGAACATATATCTCGAGGGTTTGATATTTTAACATATTTTAAGTTGTAGAGCTCGGTTTTGGGAGATTTTTGGGTGTTTAAAGCAACTCATTGGGGTAAATTTTCTCTTCCCGAATCTTGTTATATTAGATGAATCTATTTCTATTTCATCATTTAATTAGTGAATTAAGTTGGAATTTGGGGAAAGTTTGCAAAATGTTTCAAAAATATAAAATGTTGATTTGAAGGACGAATTTATGTCAAAATTTGATAATTTTGGTATGGTTGAAATCGTATCGGAATGAATGTTCGTTTTTTTTTAAAATTTATGGGGTTCCGAGGTGCGGGCCTGAGGGTTAACTGTTGGGTTGACTTTTCAGTTTTTGTTAGAGATTGAAGCGTTATTATCTGGAAATATTTTCTATGAGTTTTATTTATGAATTGAAGTTATTTTTGGCTAGATTTGAGCCGTCCAGAGGTTTTTTCACTCGAGCAGGTCATTTTAGAGTATCGGTCTAGCTTCTTTGAGGTAAGTATATTGTCTAACTTTGTGTGGGGGAACTATCACTTAGGATTTGAGTCATTCATGATAATTGTGTAATGTGAATGCCGTGTACGTGAGGTGACGAGTACGCGCTCAAGATTATTTGTGCAATTTTTTGACTGTTTAGGGCTTTGTAATTCTTATGTTCAATAGATATGAAGTTGTTTGTCATGTTAATTCCCCTATTTACTAAATTCACTCTTACGTGTCTTATTGCCGATTAAATTCTTATGTGCCTTAACTGAAGTTGTTTCCTTTTTTATCGTCATGCTATCCTTTCTGTAATTGCTTAACCTGAATTGAAATCATTGTTATCTTTCCGTAATTGCTTAAACTTAATTGAAATCATTGTTATCTTTCCATAATTTCTTAACCTTAATTGAAATCATTATTATATCTTATGTAATTGCTTACCCTTTGTGAAAGTTTGTTAGCCCTTTCATTGTTTACTTATTCTTATTTGGAGTCACTGATTCATGTTATCTTTCTTGTTGTCGAATTGCACTTTCGTGGAATCATTGTTACACATTAACTCTCTCTTGTTGAACTATTTTTGTTGAGACTATTTTTTCTCTGTTGTGTCTTTCTCTGTGAGTTCGTTCTTCTACTTCTTTGTGTTCTAAAGTTCTTGTGTTGATTTACTTGTAGTATTCTCATTTTGTTATTGTTGTTGCTGTTGTATTTAGTGTTATTGAGCCGAGGGCTATACGTGGTTGTAATATTGAAATTGTTTTGAGGAAATGTGGTGGCATGTGGGCACATATTGTTAAAATCATTTATTTTAGTTGTTATGTTTTTGGCATATGTGTTTTGTAGAGAAATTTGTTATGTGTTTGCACAAGGTTTCTGTCGTGCGGTTTTTATTGTGTTTCATGGGGTTTTTACCGTGCGGTTGTTTTTGTGTTGCACGAGGTTTCTGACGTGCTATTGTTATTATTGATACGCTTGCGGTGGTATAAGGTTTGGGTGTTGAAACGCATGCGTTGAGATAAGGTTGGCTTGAAACACGTAGCTAGTAGGGGAACAACTAGAAGCCATGCAATGTGATAACGTGGGCTAAAATGCGAGATGCTATTTCGGGAAAAAGGATTTTCAAAACTAAATACAAAGTCTGCCGCAGTGATATAAGGAAAGTTGTGATTCATTTTACGATTTGAGACAACGAGGCGGTACCTCGGGAAGGCTCTTGTTGTCATTTCCCATTTCTTATGCACTTATCTTTGATTGTTGTTTTCCTTAGCATACTATCAATTGTTTTCCTCCATGTTGCATTATTTGCTAAGTTCTATGTAGCTAATCTTGTTGTGATGGCTGCCGCTTCAAACTTCATTGCTGTTTTTATTACACTGTACATTTCACGGTGATCGTTTCTTATGTGTCATTCATTGTCTCTACTCTTATTTGTTGACTGAAATTATTATAGAACACTTGCACAATCATACGCATAGTTAAATAACCCATATCGGTCTTAAAAGGTGAATCCTGACGTCATTAACTATTATACGTACTCATGTCTTCTTGCCTTATGTGTGAGGATTGTTCCATTGACACGTGAGTCGTCCATGCAGTTATGAGTTGTAGTGTGGGAACAAGATGCCAAGTGATAAGGGTTCATGAATTGGGACCCGTGAGCTATGATTTTGAGGTTCGGTACCTCGTGGAAATGCTTGAACAGATCTGGTGTGAAAGTAGTTGTTCCAATTGAGTTTTTGTTGGTTTTCCCTTTATTTATTTTCCTCGGACATATAATGTGATCAGTTACTCTAAGCATTATTACATTGCTGCTTCCTATTGAATATTATTGTTACTAGTGTATAATTTCAAGGATTTTTTTGTATTCCTTATCATGTGTTCGGACATACGGTTCCCGTGGAAGATCAAGTTGGTGAGCCGTGTGATGGGAAACCTTCCCGCACGGTTATGAGCTTTATATTAATATTGTTTCTCTATTACTTCATCTACACACTTGTTCAGGTTGTTTAGTTTGGTACGTTTCTTGACTGTCCCTAGTCTTAATACTTACTAGGTACCGATGTGGTGTACTCATACTACGCTTCAACACATTTTTGTTGATGATTATTATCTGGTTGGTCGAGCTGTGGAGACTCAAGGTAAACTTGCGTCGCGTTCACAGTTCTCATAGTGACCTTCTAATATTTTCATTTTACAGTTTAATTCCATTACAAACAAATGAATGCAAACTCGGTAGTGCTTATGACTTGTACTACCAGGCTTTGGGAATTATAAGTATAAGATTTTTATCTCGTATTTTTCATTTGATGGCTTCTATTTATTTAGTAAGTGTTAGGCTTACCTAGTCTTAGAGGCTAGGTTCCGTCACGACATCATACGGAGAGAAATTGGGGTCGTGACAAGTTTGTGGATACGATATTATACTATACTATCTTTGAATAGCAAGCATAATTATAGTGTGTGTTTTGAGCTCGTCAAATTTTGGCGTCGTTGCCGGGGTTGGCAATGAATAGTGTTCGAAACAGTTTGTAGTGTTAATTCATGAATTTTCTTTTTAATTTTTTTTCCTTTTTACATTTGGTGTTCTTGGACTGTGCGTAGGTTACAAGTTGAGGTTGGTGCATGACTCGAGCCTCTGAGAAAGAAGTGCCACCGTACGAGCCAGAAGTTGAAAAACAACTGCGATAGTTGAGGAAGGAAAGAAATTTCACCGAGACATTAGAAAAAGGTTGGGAAATCCTCAACCAAAGAACTGATGATTGGAAACGATGATGATAATGTAGATTTGGGTGCAAGAGAAGTAGCCCAACGAAGAGAAAAAGCTGCACGGGATGCTGAAGAAGCAGCTATTAGAGATGCGCAGATTATCTGTGAAGAAGAGAGGGGTCGGAGAATTTCTCAAAATCAACCCTTGGCTGCATACCAGTGAGGAAATATAGCTCCCGGGCTTGGGAGACCATTTGGAGATTATGCTAGACCGGTCTGCAATCAAGGTTTATCAAGTGAGACCACCCCCAGTTGCAACAAACAACTTGGAATTGAAGCTAGGGTTGCTTCAAACCCTTCAGAATTGTTGTGTCTTCAGAGGGAAGCTAAACGAAGATCCAAACACGCATCTAATTGACTTCGAGGAGATTATGAACACCTTTCAATACAATGGTGTGTCAAAAGATGCAGTGTACTTAAGGGCATTCTCCTTTTCTCTCAAAGATGGTGCAAAGTAGTGGCTTCGAAGCTTGCCCACTAGATCGATTAGAACGTGGGAGGAGATGACCAGAAATTTTCTTGATAAATAATTCTCCTCAGCTAAAATGATCAAGTTTAGAATAGGAATCCATAACTTCTACCAAAAAGAGACTGAAACTATTTTTGAAGCATGTGAGAGGCTTAAGGAGATTGTTCGAAAGTGTCAACATAGCGAAATTGATCTCTAGATGCAACTCCAAGAATTTTGGGATGGATTGACACCGGCCTCGCGTAGAACATTAAGCAATGCAGCTGGAGGCCCGTTGATGAAGAAGACTCCAAAGGCGATAGTTACAAATCTTGATGAGTTATCTGAATATGCAAATCAGTGGCTCTTTGAGAGTGCTGAAAGAAGAAGAAGATTTGGTGTTCATCAAGTTGATGCTAACACATATGTACAAGTACAACTTGACGCTATGGCCAAAGAGATTAGGAAGATGACCTTAGCCTCGATACAAAGTGAGCCTCACGCAACTTGTGATATATGTGAAAGAACAGCCTACTCATGAGTGTCAAGCCTCAACTGAGGAAGTAAATATTGTGGGAAACTAAAATTTTAATGCAATGTGTCAGAGGCACCCCGATTTTTCATGGAGTTCACCTGGAGGTAAATCAAATGCATGGCAACAAAATAACTCTAGACCCTAGGGACAAGGATCTCCAGCATACCAAAATCAGCAAAGGCAGCAATTTCAGCCTCAACAGCCCATTCATTCTGGCATAGAAGATCTCATGAGCCTTCATTCAGAAAACTGATGAGAGGCTTGAAACTCATAGCGCAACTATAAGGGAACATGGAGAAGCTATCAAATAACTGGGCACTGGTTTTCGAAACCTAGAGATACGAGTGGGACATATTGCAACAATATTATCTGAGAGGGCTCCAGGAACTCTCCCCGCTGATACTGAGAGAAACCCCAAAGAAACAGTGAATGTTGTAACTTTGAGAAGTGGGAAAGTATTAAAAGATCCCAACCCAGTCCAAAAATATGTTGAACTTGAAAAAGAAAGTGGGGAACAGTTGAAAAGTGAGGTTGATAAAAAGAAGAAAGGTAAGAAGGAAGCTGAGAAAAAGAAGAAGAAAGAGAATTCGAGAGGGGAGGAATCTGAGGAGAGCAAGCATATGCCTGCGTTACCTTTCCCTCAAAAACTATATAGAGAAAAGTTGGACAAGCAGTTTGAGAGATTTCTAGATATGCTGAAACAAGTTAATGTAAACTTAACATTCACAAAAGTGCTCTAACAAATGTCTGCTTATGCCAAATTCTTGATGGAGATCCTTACAAAGAAGAGGAATATAGAAGAGACCTCGGTGGTGAAGCTCATAGAGCATTCCAGTGCGATATTGCAAAACAAACTCCCATAAAAGTGTGGAGATCGAGGAAGTTTTACTATACCCTGCTCGTTGCTCGTTAGGAACTCTAAATTTTGATAATTCTTTATGTGATTCTGGTGCCTCAGTTAATTTAATGCCTCTATCTATTTGCAGTAAACTGGAGAAGGAGATTGAAGAGATAAGGTCGGTGCTAATATCTTTGCAGCTGGCGGACCAAACGACTCTAATACCCGAGGGGATAGTTGAAGATGTGTTAGTTCGGGTAGATAAGTTCGTATTTTTTTTAGACTTTATAATGGTGAATATGTAGGAAAACAAGGAGGTCCCCCTTTTCCTAGAACGGTCATTCTTAGAAACAGGTAGCAATATTGGATATACATGAGAGGACACTCATTCTTAGAGTGGGTGAGGAGACGGTGACTTTTGATATGAATGTAGAAAAGGGGGCAGAAAAGGAAAAACCAGCTACTAGTGTTGAGTGGAAAGTGAAAGGCTCCGGTCGGGTCGTTACACATATCCATCACACGACCCTAGAATCCATAAAGGAGCCCAAAGTTAATTTATTCAACCATAACACCAAGTGTTGCACCATTTAAATTAACCAATTCTGGTATACAACAGATAACAAGATAAAATGGGATGAATATGAGTAGTTTGAGATTCAGGGAATGAAAAAGGAACAAGCCCTAGTGTGTCAGAGTTCACAAGGGTCTCTATTGGACCCCGAGCAGTGCTCACACTAGGGAGGTCAATGATAGAACCTAAGTAGCCTTGGCTTTCAGCCGGTTAAGAATGAAATTCAAGAGAACCTAGGTGACAAGTGAAGGATAGTAAACCAAGGTTGAGAGACAAAGCTGAGAGGATACAAACATAGTCAAGTTGAGCACATAAAGAAAATTATCGAACATGCCTTAAGGCTTTAGAACAAACTTAGCAAAGATTCATAATGACAAGTTTAACACCTAGTGCATAAGTAGTCACACATTATAAGAACAACTTTGCAGGATTGGTGAAACTAGCATACACAGACTCATAATAAAGGAAAAGGTTCAAATTATGCTAAGCATAGGTCTTAGTGTTACAAGAGATAATCGTGTTAATTGGCAGCAGAATTAATACATGATGAAATCAAATTATTGCAACTACTGGGAAGTCAAGGAGATTAAAACATGCTAAAGGAATACTAATAGGATCAAATATGCTATATAGGTAGGATACCATCACAACAATTCAGAATAGGATAGGAAACAGACTTGGGCCATATAGTGAGTATACATACTCATGTTTTGAACACAATTGACTAGTCGACTAAAAGGGATACAAATTATGCAGGTAAAGCATGTTCAAGTAACATTATTTATAGCCTAAAGAAAAATTAAACAACAAAGAGATGCTAAAGAATACAAAGGTCCTAAACAGCAGTAAATTGCAACACATAGGCTAGATGAACTTGAAAGGAATCTAATTTACTCAAACTCAGGTTTAGGCATTCTTTGAACTATCAACAATATGAAGTAAGAAATTAAGGAGAACCAAAATTAAAGTAGAACAAATAGAATTGCACACAAAAATAACCTAGAAAACTCATTCAAACTAACGAACTTCGGAGGTGAAGGCTTATGAAAAAATGCAGATACATAGGGACAAAATTACAAAGGTCCAGTAACTCACTAGTTAATGAAGAACAATAAAGAACAAACTTCCAAAAAAAACCAGAATCTCAATACGTCAAAGTTCCTAAGATCTTAGATGAACTCAGGGAAATGCTTGCACCAAGAACAGGTTGAGTAACAAGGTGTTAATAGCCTTGGCTTTCAGGCTGCCAATACAGAACAAGAGAGCAGTAAAATCCAATTTTTAGTGAAGAAAATCGATCCAAAGTCTCTCTTAAAGGGGACTGAGGTGGGGTATATATAGTGATAGAAATTGACCAAACAAACATGGAAAACATTCGATCAAACACAAATAAGCAAAGAAGATATCACATGCAATCAATAATAGAACCGGAAAAGGAGAAGTCAAAGTTTCAAACCTTAGTTGGGTCCAATGGCCATGAATCTGGTCGTAAATGCAAGAATCATTCATTGCAGAGTACATATAGATGAAACATCAGCTAGATTTTCACAAGATTAGAGCCAAATCAGGCCCGTGTTGAAAGGTAGCATTTACCAAAATTAGGTAAATATCAAGTAACACCATGAACGCGTGAGTACTAGCATAATAAGGCAACAGAATCATGAAAGGACTCCATATTAGGGATTGATTTGGAGGGGATTTGAGGGTATTGCGGCTAGGGTTTCTCAGAGTTGAGAGTGTGTGAGGGAAAGGGGGTGGCGGTCTTTAACGAAATTGTAACGACCCGGTCCGTCGTTACGCAGTATACGTATCTATTCCTTTATTTATGTCTTGTAGTAGCTCGGTTAGACTGTTCATGGAGTGTTGGGGGTGGTTGTTTCGGGTTCGGAGTGAAAATAGAGTGGATTAAGACACTTAGTCTCTAACAAGATCTTTAGAGTTGGAAAAGTCAACCCGGAGTTGACTTATTGGTAAATGACCTCGGAATTCGGATTTTATGGTTCGGATAGCTTCGTTAGGTGATTTGGGACTTAGGAGTGTGTTCAGAATATTTTTAGGATGCCCGATGTAGAATTAGGCTTGAATTGGCGAAGTTAGTATTTTGGCGAATTCCGGTTGATAGGCGAGATTTTGATCCGAGGGTCGGAATGGGATTCCGAGAGTTGCTGTAGCTTCGTTAGGTCATTTTGGACTTGCCCGCAAAATTTCAGGTCATTCGGAGATGGTTTGGTTGGGTTTTTGATCAAATGCGTGTTTCGGAAGTTTTTGGAAATCATAGGCTTGAATTGGATGAGAATTTATGGTTTTGATGTTGTTTTTGGTGTTTTAATGGCTCGACTAAGTTTGAATAACCATGTTTGATATGTTGGTATGTTTGGTTGGGGTCCCGAGGGGCTCAGATTTGATTTCGGGCATTAAACGGAGAATTTGGAACTTGAAATGCAGCTGAAGCTGCTACTGCTGGTGCGATCGCACCTGCGATACTTGGGCCGCAGGTGCTCACATCGCAGGCGCGAGAGTGAAGGCGCAGGGGCGGAACTCATCGCTGGGGCAGAAGGAAGATCGCACCTGCGAGGTCGCAGGTGCGGGAGATGGGCTTGCAGGCGCGGGTTCTGGGTGTTAAGTGAAGGACCGCTGGTGCGGTCAATATGTCGCCCCTGCGGGACCGCTGTTGCGATAAAAGGCCGCAGGCGCGAAGTCTGAGAGGTTAAGTGGTTTTCGCAGGTGTGGTTGAAATGTCGCACCTGCGGAGTCGCAGGTGCGAGAAAAACTCCGTTGTTGCGGAAATGCCTGGGCAGAACTATAAAAGGCAGCCTTCGCGAAATTTGTCTTCTTTCACCATTTTTACACACGGGTTGGAGGTTTTGAAAGGGTTTGAAGAGGGATTTCGTTGTTTCTTCAAGGAGGTAAGTTTCTTGGACTCAAAACTCGTTATATTGTGCATTAAGAACGATTTTAGGTTGAAATCATGGGTAAAAACAGTAGAAAAATGGTGGTTAGGGCTTGGGTTTAAGAGAGGAAGAATGGGGGAATTGGAGGACCATTTGAGGTCCGATTTTCGTGTTCTTGGTATGGTTGGACTCGGGAAAATACAGGGAACCTAATGTTGTGAAAATTTCTGACTTTCGAGACGTGGGCCCGAGGGCCGGGTTTTGACCGAATTCGGGATTTTGGTATTTTTGCTAAATTTTGATTTGGGGATTGTTCCTTAGCACATTGTGACGCTATGTAATTGATTATTGATAGATTTGGAGCATTTGGAGGCCGATTCTCAAGGAAAGGACCAGGCGGAGTAGAGTTGAGCCGGTTTTGAGGTAAGTAACGACTTCTACCTTGGAACTGAGGGGTTCAAGCCCCCAATGTACACAAAAATTGATGATAGTTACTATGATACACTCGCCAAGTGATGGGCATATGAGTGTTGGTTGATTTGTTGTGGCCCGGCTTATCCCCAGGCACGGTTTAACTGTTGTTCCACCATGATATCGGTACAGTGAAAGCTATTAATGCGTAGAAACTAAAAGAAACATGACAAGTATAAATGATAAGAATTCATGTCTATATGTGGAGACCGGAAATGGTCCGTTACTGTTATTTCTATTGCGAACCTTACTTGTGCATACTCAGTCCTGTTATTATACATGTATTCGTATTTCAGTCTCATAAATCATTCATTTATCATGCATTGCCATTGTTTGGGTTGTTTACATAATGAGAGGGTTATGAGGAGACTGGAAATTTTGACTGAGTATGGGCCTAGAGCCGAATGATGAGATGATATACCCTTCGTGGGCTTGATATATATATA
>ML266616.1:18772-29898 GCA_005239495.1 Nicotiana undulata
TCTCTCAGAGCCGACGAGGTAGCAGCTGGCGTTCGCTGTCCCGTCCCTCTTTTTCCTTATTTTTCCTCCTGTATTAGAAATTGAAAACTTAAAACTTCAGTATTATTTCTCAGTTGTATTGATGTTAGTAGCTCATGACTGAGTGACTCCAGATCTTAGATTGATTGTTGGAGCTTATTTCTTCTGTTAGACTGTTTTTAACTGATTAAAAATTTCCGTATTTCTATGAGTTGAGCCAAAAAAATGAGTAAATTTCTCTAGTAAATGAATTGAGTATTGTTGTAGCGGTTGGCTAGCCTGGTTCCACGACAGGCGCCATCACAACCCGGAAACGGGTCGTGACAGAAATGGGGATTAGGGTTAGAGGGGTTGGAGACATAAGGAAAATAAGGGGATTATTATGGGTCGTTAATCATTTGAGATCAACGACCAGGATAATAAGGGAAACGAGGTGGGTCTTTTAAGCGGGTCGCGACCGGGTTGGGTTAAAAGGGTCGTTTGGTTTTGGATATAAGGATTGGGCCATGGATTTGGGTCTGTTTGGTCCGAAAATTAGCTCAAAATTGTGCCTGATATTGAATAAGAGATTAAAGGGGAAATAATTTAATAAAATAGCTAAATAAATACATAAAATACTACTTATGCAAATTGATACTTTAAACAATGATAGAAGCCTATAAAAATATAAAATATTATTTTGACCCTAAATAAAATGTTAACTCCAATAAGAATGCGAAATATAAGCTATTATAATTTATGCAAATAGCCTAAAAATACAATTGTAATTATAAAAAAAAATTAGTGAAAACATTTTAAAAAATGCATTAAGGATGCAAATAACAATTTTAAGTGATTAAGTCATCAAAAATAATTTAAAAGGATAATTATTGAATTTTTATGTAAATTAATGCAAGAAAATTAATTTAAAAGCTCTAAAATTATGGAAAATTATAAGACGTGCTTGTGTAAATTTTATAAATTAAATAATAATGCAAAATGATATTTTGAAAGTATATATAGTATTTGAAGAATAAATGAGGGCAAAATCGGGTATCAATAGAGGTCATTGCATTTGACCTATGAACCCCGAATAAACATAATTAAACTCTGAGATGTACTCATGCATGCTCCAATTTGATAGAATACAAGAGAAATCGGGAGACTCGAAGTTTGATCTTTGAGTCTAGAGTTTCATATTAGGGGTTATTGATTTTGAGTGATGGAACGGGAAGAAACCGGCAAGATTCGCAGAGTCAAAAGACAAAAGAGATAATTTTCTGGTCAACTTGAGACCTTACACGAAATTATGAAAGGGTTTTTGATTGATTAGGGAGATGGGAGTTGAAAGAACAGAGGAAAGGGAAAGGGGGCTGGTTGAATCAAAGAGGAAATGATTTTTAAGGATTGGGGTTAGACCGGCTGGTCTCTAGATTAAAATGGAAGGGAAAGACTTGGGTCGTTGGATCTTTTCATCGATATCCCTAATAATTCAAGCGCTAAAATATTATTATGGAAAAATATGTGGGCCATTGGATACGTTTAAACGACTGAGATTGGGTCATAGAGGCGTTAAAATTAAAGAAAAAATCGAGATAAAGCGTGGGCCGTTAATCAAATGAATTAACGGCTCAGATGGAGTTTCTTATGTGAGTAGTGGAGACGGGTGACATGGTACGATTTGATTTGTTCGGGGAGGTGGTATGGATTGCCTAAGTGGAGTAGGGATTGGAACTAGACTTGGTCATATTTAATTTGGGCTTGTGTATTGGGCTGTTTTTAATTTATCAAATAGCCATTTCGTATTTAATTGGGCAATTGCAACTGTAGCCTATTTAGCCTTTAACCTCTCTAAAATTAATTTAATTAAACTTAATTAATTTAAATAGAATATAATAATTTATAATCATCAAATACACTGTAATTAATTAATTATTAAAATATCTTATTTTTTAATTTATGACAATAATCTCATATTATTTTGAAATAGTAGGCTAATTCACTAAAATTAATAAATAACTTTTAAAATCAATTATAACACCTATGTAATAAATATAAAAGTTAATTTAATAGTCTCAAAAGAGTAAGAGTAATATATTTGTAATTATATAATACTAAATTATTGATTTTAACATTATTAATTACTTAATTAATATAAAAATAGGTAATATTGATTAGGAAATGTTTTCAACATATTTATTGTAAATCATTAAGTCTAAATAATTTAATTTTAAAGAGGAGGGCCAAAATTGGTCGTCAACAGTAAAGATGAGACTCCAAGAGACTGCGACGGTCATGCAACTCTACCTTGAATCCTTGTGACCAGTGTAAGTATCACGGCCCCAATTTCTCTTCGTAAGATATCGTGATGGCACCTAGTCTCTAAGATTAGGTAAGCCTAACACATACTAAATAAAAAGAAGAATTCAACTATCAAATGAAAAATACAAGATAAAAATCTCATATAAATTATAATTCCCAAAACCCATAGTACAAGTCATATGCTTTATTGAGTTAGCTGGAAAATTCCTAAATGCAACTATTCAGAATGGAATTAAACAGTACAATGAAAATATCAGAAGGTGACTGCGAGACATGCGAACGCGATGATAAGTTTACCTTGAGTCTCCACAGCACGACCAGCCAGCTAATAATCAACAACAACAGTGGCACCTGGATCTGCATAAAAATGTGCAAAGGCGTAGTATGAGTACACCACAGCGGTACCCAATAAGTATCAAGACTAACCTCGGTGGAGTAGTGACGAGGGACAGTCAAGACACCTACCGGACTAAACAACCTAAACAAGTGTGAAGATGAACTAACAGAGAAACAATATTAATATAAAGTTAAGCGTAATAAGGAATACAAAGCAATACTTGCAATTATACACTAGTAACAACAATATTCGACAAGAAACAATCAGGTAGTAATGTTGTAGAGTAACACCACAGTCTAAATCGGGGGAAAACCTGCAACAACTCAATTAGAACAACCGCTTTCACACCAGATCTGTTCAAGCATTTCCACGAGGTACCGAACCTCATGATCATAGTTCACGGGTCCCAATTCATGAACCCTAATCACGTGGCATCTTGTGCCCATATTATAGTTCATTACCACACGGACAACTAATGTGCCAATAGAACAATCCTCACACAGCAGGCAAGAAGACACGAGTACGTATAACGGTTAAAGACGTCAGGTTCACCTTTTAAAGCGATATGGGTGATTTAAATACGTGATGGTTGTGCAAGTGTTCTACCATAATTTCAGTCAACAAATAAAATTAGAGACAATGAATGACACATAAGTAACGATCATCACGAAATGTATAGTGTAGCAGTAGTGAAGTTTGAAGCAGCGACCAACACAACAAGATTAATTACATAGAACCGAGAAAGTAATGCAACACGAAGGAAAACATTGATAGTATGCTAAGGAAAACATCAATCAAAGACAAGTGCAAAGAAAAGGGGAAATGAGATCAAGATCCCTCCCAAGGTACCGCCTCGTAGTCTCAAATCTTAAAATGAATCAAAACTATCCATATATCACCACGAGAGCCTTTGTATTTAGTTTTGAAAATCATATTTTCTCGAAATAGCATCCCGCGTTTTAGCCCACCTTATCACACTGCATGGCTTCTAGTAGTTCCCTTACTAGCCACACGTTTCAAGCCCGTCTTAACTCTCCGTATGCCTTTCAACACCCAGATCTTATACAACCGCATGCATATCAATAATAACAACAACACAACAGAAATATCATGTAACACAATAATTACCACACGAGATAAACCTCGCGAAACACAATAACAACCGAACGACATAAACCTTATGCAACACAATGACAACCGCACGACAGAAACTTTGTGCAAACACATAACAATTTTCTCAACAAAACACGTATGGCAAAGACATAACAAGTCAAATAAATGACTTTCACAATATTTGCCCACTTGCCACAAGATTTTCTCAAAACAGTTTCAATATCACAATCACGTATAGCCCTCAGCTCAACAACACTGAATACAACAACAATAACATGAGAATACAACAAGTAAATCAACACAAGAAGAACACAAAAAAAATGAAAGAACAAACTTACAGAGAAAGACACAACAGGGAAATAATAATTTCAACAAGAATAGTTCAACAAGGGAGAGGTAATGTGTAACACTGATTCCACAACAAGAGAGATAACATGAATCAATGACCCCAAATAAGAATACGTCAACAATGAAAGGGGTAACAAACTTGCATTAAGGCTAAGCAATTACAGAAGATATAACAATGATCTCAATTAAGGTTAATCAATTACGGAAAAGATAGTAATGATTTCAATTAAGGTTAAGAAATTACGCAAAGATAACAATGATTTCAATTAAGGTTAAGCATTTACGGAAAGATAACCATGATTTCAATTAAGGTTAAGCAATTACGGAAATATAACAATTATTTCAATTATGGTTAAGCAATTACAGAAAGGATAGCATGACGATAAAAGAGGCAACAACTTCAGTTAATGCACGTAAGAGCTTAATTGGAAATAACGGTAGAACATAAAGCAATTAAATCCAATTAAGACACGCCAGGGTGAATTTAGCAAATGAGTGATTTAACATGACAAACAACCTTATATCTATTGAAGATAAGAACATAACAGCCCTAAACGGTCAAATTTCCAATATAAGCCCGAGCAGCACTCGTCACCTCGCGTACACTACCTTCACATTACACAATTAGCACGAATAACTCAAATCCTAAGGGGTAGTTCCCCACACAAAGTTAGGTAAGATACTTACCTCAAAGAAGCTAGACCGATACTCTAAAGTGACATGCTCGAGTGAAACAACCTCCGAACGGCTGAAATCTGGCCAAAAATAATTCATAAATAAAACTCATAGAAAATATTTCCGGATAATAAAGCTTCAATCTCTAACAAGAACTAAAAAGTCAACCCCGAGCCCGCACCTCGGAACCCGATAAATTTCATAAAACCCCAACACCCATTCCGATACGAGTTCAACCATACCAAGATTATCAAATTATGAAATAAATTTGTCCTTCAAATAATCATTTTACATTTTTGAAAGATATTACAAACTTCCCCCCAGACTCCAGCTTAATACACTAATTAAATGATTAATATAGCAATGTATTCATGAAATATTACAAGATTTGGGTAGAGAACACTTATCCCAATGAGTTTCTTGAAACACCCACGAAAACTCTCCCAAAACTGAGGTCTACGATTCAAAATATATTAAAATTATCAAATCCTCGCCCTATATGAGTTCCGCCCAGTTTCCTTCGCATTTGCAAACGTGAAAGCCGCACCTGCAGCCTTGCATTTGCGAGAAAAAGTTCGCATCTGTGAACACAACTTACCAAGCCTGGATCCGCATCTACGGAAGTACAGTCGCACCAGCGACATCACATAAGCGTCCAAAGAACAGCAGAAGCGAATTGCTTCGCATATGTGATCATTCGGCCGCAAAAACGGCCATCGCACCTGCGTGCCAATATCCGAGGAAGGTCCCTCCCTCACAGGCCACTATGATCATAGAGGCGACTAGGATCACGCAAAAGCGAAGTCGCACCTGCGCTCCAAAATGTCGCACGTGTGAAGCACCAGAACCAGACATGTCCCAAAACATGAAATGATTCGAAGCTCGTCCAAAACACACCCGGGACCCCGTCCAGGAATACCAACAAGTTCCTTAACATAAGAGGACCTACTCGAGGCATCAAATCACATCAAACAACATTGAAACTACGAATCGCAGCTCAAATCAAACTTATAAACTTTCAAATCTTCCAACTTCCAAAACTCATGTCGAAACATGTCAAATCAACTTGGTATTACATCAAATTTTGCATGGAAGTTCCAATTGACATAACAGAGCTACTCCAACTCTCAAAATTACAATCCAAGACCGATATCAACAAGGTCATATCTCGGTCAAACCTCTTAACCTTCAAAAACTTCAACTTCCCAAATTTCTCCAATTAACGCCGAAATGACCTACGATCCTCCAAATCAACATCCGAGCACACTCCTAAGACCAAAATCACCCCAGGGATATGTTGGAATCATCAAAATACCATTTCAAATTCATCTACACAAACATCAAAACTCTGGTCCACTCTATTGCTTAAGCTTCTGAAACAAGAATACTTCTTCCAAATTGATCCTGAATCATCCAAAAACCGAACTCGACCACAAACGAGAGTCATACACATAGTACAAAGCTTATCGAGACCTTAAGCCACCTAACAGAATGATAATTCTCAAAATGACCGATCGGGTTGTTACATTCTCCCCCTTAAACAAGTGTTTGTCCTCGAACGTGTAAAGAACCATTCTGAAGTCACCAAATAACTGAATGAACTACCATACATACACTCACGGGTGATCCCACGTCACCCCAATATACATAGGCCCGATGACACCATCCCAAGTGAAAATTTCCCCTTCCACCCACACTAGTAATCCTTAGAATCAATTTTCTCACCATCCAATCGTTTCCAAGAGACCTGATTCCTACATCAACACACAGTATAAGCCTCAACCATCTACAATAACTTATGCCTATGACGAGCTCAAAATACACACTTAAATTATGCTCGCTAGTCAAAGATATTGTAGTGTAATATCGTATCCACAGGGATTGGGGTTAAATAGTATTTTCATAGTTTTTAGCTTGATTGCTATCTAGGAGAACCAACAATCGAGATTTATGTGACTATAACTAAAATTAACTAACAATCTAAAGCGACTAACTAATGACTATTGCAACAAAGAAGCAAGGAAGTTATCAGTGGGAGGAAATAAGGGTTGATAGGATAGGTGCAAGATAACGTTTTGGGATCTAACTCTAGATAATTCACTTCTAATGTTTAAGTGAGTCTGCAGATTCACTCAATTATTAGTTCAAATGTTCAACCAAACTACTCTCTCGATTAATCTTAACCACACAAGATGAACCAACTTAAGCATGTGAAGATATGCAAGAATGCGTAATGGATTGCTCTTTAGGAAAACCTCTTTCAATTATTCTCCTAACTAGGTCTTATCAATGATTCAACTAGCCTCTTTTGATTACTAAGAAGAACTAATGAACCCAATCAACAATATAATGCAAATATATCACAATTTATGCCTCTCTCGATTACATGAACAAGTGAATATAGATGCTACAATCATATCATCCAAGAACGATTCAATACATAAAGCTAGAGTTATAATCTACAAACAATCATCAACACACCAAATCCATCAAATCCTAAAGATAACTACTCCATATATATGGAGAAATTTATCACAAATATAGTTAAAGTAATGGAAAACATAAATTCAATCCAAACTCGGGTCTTGAGTGAAGAAGGAATGATGAAATACTTGTGATCGTGTTCTTCCAACTCCTCCTTAGGTCGAATATGTGACAAAAGTCTAGAAAATATCGTTATTCCATGTATTTACACCAAGTAGGGTTAGGCCCAAACGAAATCACCTTTTCCTAGCCGAAATTGGATTTTCACTATGTAAAATTTGCAAAGGCGTGTCACATGGGGCGACGCACCATGCGGGGCATTAGTGGGGAAATACAGACAAATGGTTCTGACAAGAAGAAGAGAATGGGTAGCCACGGCGTGTCACCCCACGCGTCGCGGTTGTGGACTTTTCTCAGAGTACAGATTTCTTTCGTATGTTTTGACATCCAGACTTGGTCCTCGACCCCCTAACACGATCCCGACTTAATCCCTTGGGCATTTACTCAGACTTCAAAGCTCCAAAATAGTCAAAATCATTTCACAACATATACATAACTTGGAATCACTCCTACAAGGAATAAAACACACAATAAGTGCAAAACACTACCAATTAAAGCTTAAAACGAGTAAAGTGCAATAAATTAGAGTGCAATAAGAAACTAAAATACGTAATTATAGCCTACCATAAACACCCCACACCTAAACCCCTGCTCGTCCTCGTGCAATCAAACTACACTTCACATAGACACGACCTTTTTCAACAGCTCTCATAACTCATCATACCAAGAATATTTAAAATAGATTAAGTATAGTACTGTTACATCCTAGCCTCAAAATTTGACTCAAAATCACCAGGCACCATTTATAACTTGCTCACTTACTCTAACACAATAGTCAATGACATTACCTTTCCTTCATGAATCAAGGCCCTCACACAACAATAGAGAGTATTTCCACACGTAATAGAATTTAAGAGCAATTAGGAACTCAAGATAGAAATAATTCACTCACTCTTATAAACAACATTCATGTGCCACAAAATACATACCATAGTCTTGCCCGTATTGTACTACTTAACTAACCGAGCTCATTCAGTCAATGATCAAATATGACTTTTTTGGTAATAATATCGGTTACAAGATGGTTATAATATAAGAGTGACTACACCTCCCTAAACACTTTAATACATACATTTCATTTTCAAAACCTCACACTTATATCAAACCATAACTCCACATTCACATAAATATACATTAACTCCCTACTTCTTTAAGCACAATTACATCAAGAGTAACCACTATCATGGAATATGTGTTACAATTATACACTTTTTTTCTTTACTTTTCAATTCAAGTGGCTCTTATTTTTTCAAAACACTGTACCTTTCTTCTTATTTCAGTAGTTCCACTCAAAAGCCTAACCAACCACCCCACACTTCACTTTTACAAAGTTCATACCAATTCCAAGTTCTCACAAGAGGTAGATGGTTCAAATAGATGGTCAGTTCAAACAAATATGTAAGACTTATATTGTGGTTGACAAAGAAACATGATTACAAGCTCAAAGTGGTTAACTACGATACATAATAATTAGGCGGGTAAATACTTATAAATGACTCAACAAAGAAATGCCTAAATCACTTCCAAGACCGAATTAAACTACTATTATATTTCGCAAACACACGGGGCAAGTTCTTGACATATCGTTCCGTGGAATTAGCCCCGTTATTCTTGTTTCTGCATTGCCATGCATTGTTTAGTGTTTTTATGATGTGTTTGGGTTGGTTGGTTCGAGTTCAGAATGGTCGTGGTGAGAATTGAGACACCTAGTCTCTTAAATTTGCCTAATAGTTGAAAAAGTCAAGTAGGAGTTGACTTATTGGTAAACGATCTCGGAATATAGATTTTATGGCTCGGATAGCTCCGTTAGGTGATTTGGTACTTAAGAATGTGTTCGGAATATGGTTTTGATGTCCGGTGTAGAATTAGGCTTGAATTGGCAAAAGTTAGTTTTGGCGATTTTTGATCGGAAGTAGAAAATAAGCTATAGGGGTCGGAATGGAACACCGGAAGTTGGAGCAGTTTCGTAGTGTCATTTTGGATATGTGTGCAAATTTTCAGGTCAATCGGAAGTAGTTTGGATGGTTTCGGCATCTTTGGTGAAATTTAGAAGTTCCAAAGTTCATAGGCTTGAATCCGAGGTGAATTTGATTTTTTTGCGTTGTTTGTGTTTCGAAGGCTCGACTAAGTTTGAATAAGGTTATGGGACGTGTTGGTATGTTTGGTTGAGGTCCCGAGGGCCTCGGGTGAGTTTCGAGTGGTTAACGGATCGATTTTTGGTTTTGGAACTTGGCTGGTTTGCTGGTGTTTTGCTGCAGAGTTTTACTATATTGCGTTCGCGGAGGGGTGTTTGCGTTCGCATAGAGTGTTTTGTGGAAGGGGGCCAGTTGTTCTATGTGTTCGCGGGAGAAGGGGTGTGAACGTGGAGTGGTGATCTAGGTGGTCATCACGGACGCGGTGGAGTGTGTGCGTTCACGTAGGACTCCAGGCCCATTAGCCTATGCGTTCGCGACTGGGTCCATGTGTTCGCGTGGGTCTGGGGGAGGTTGTGCATCGCGTTCGCAGGCTTTAAACCACGTTCGCGTAGAGAAAAATTTGGGGCATGTTGGAATGTTCTATGCGAACGTGGTCCTAGTGACGCGTTCGTGAAGAGTAAAGGACTAGGCAGAAAGTTTTAAGTTGTCAAGACCCGAAATCCCACCTTCGGGTCATAACCGCGTCTAACGTTGAACCCGCTAGACAAGCCAACGTTTGAACTAAATAAATCTCAATAGCAACTAAAACGAACAAGATGACTAAGGCATCGATGGCCCACAATGAAATTTAACAAAATAACCAAAATACAACATAGCACTTTCGAAAATAAAACCCATATACAAATCCCAGAACTGGTGTCACATACTCACGAACTGTCTAAGAGGTTACTACAAACAAAAGGTCTGAAAATAAGTACATAGGACTTTCTTTGGAATATAAAGTAAGACAGAACTGAATGTGAAGAGTAGAAGGTGACGTCAAGGCCCACGAACGTCTGCGGGTCTACCTCGATGTCTCCTATATGAACTGATGAGATGCTCCGACCGTCAGTGATAACCGGGTCTGGCTGCGTAGTCTGCACAACATAAAGAAGTGCAGGTGTAGCATCAGTAAAACCGACCCCATGTACTGAGTAAGTGTCGAGCCTAACCTCGGCGAAGTAGTGACGAGGCTAGGACCAACAACAACATATGCACCTGTAAAATTTTATATAATAACAGGAAAGATGGCAACAGAAATAAGCAAGTAAGACAGGTACGGGGAGAACATGCTGGGTAATAGGGGCAACAAAATGCTAGCACGGTAGAACGGGGTAATAANTGTAACCTCACAATCACTCGGCATGGAATGTCCCCTCGTGTATATATAGTAACACTCAGCACGGAATGTCCCCTCGTGCATAACCTCACAATCACTCGGTACGGAATGTCCCCTCGTGTATATACAATAACCCTCAGCACAGAATGTCCCCTTGTGTGTAACCTCACAATCACTCGGCATGGAATGTCCCCTCGTGTATATATAGTAACACTCAGCACGGAATGTCCCCTCGTGCATAACCTCACAATCACTCGGTACGGAATGTCCCCTCGTGTATATACAATAACCCTCAGCACAGAATGTCCCCTTGTGTGTAACCTCACAATCACTCGACACGAAATGTCCCCTCGTGCATATATAGTAACACTCAGCACGGAATTTGCCCTCGTGCATAACCTCACAATCACTCGGCACGGAATGTCCCCTCGTGCAT
>ML266618.1:0-16466 GCA_005239495.1 Nicotiana undulata
CTTGTGCCTTTTTATTCCTCGAAAGGCGATCCTCGAGATCCAGCAAAAAGTCACTCCTCGTCCCGATCTTACTAAAGGAGGAAGTAAAAGGATCAAGGTTTTTACGTACTTCTGTTATGGAGGGCGCAGGAAAATATTCGCGACCACTGGAGTCTGATCCATGTTGATACAAAGCCCATGCTGCTGCTTTTACTAGAGCTAAATCATCAATAGGAGTACTAACTTCTGATGGTTTTGTTATGTTGAAAGAGAAGGGATCAGATGAAGCTGACATGTTTACTTTCTGGGATTTGGAATACTAATAATTCCGCGCTTTTATATATGAGGAAGTAGTTGGTTGCTTTCAGCTGCAATGCAAAATCAAGCAATAACTTACATTAGTAAAAAGTGCACTTGTTCCAACGTCTACAAGAATATAACTCCCTTCTCTATTTGTGTTAGGAGGGTTGAATTATGGGGCTAAAAAAGGTAGCCCGATGCATAAAACATCTCGTATTCACGCAGGGTCCGGGAAGGGCCACACCCCAATCTGTGTGATACAGACAGTCTACCGTAATGCAAGCATTAACAACTGCTTTCACGACTCGAACCCGTGACTTATAAGTCACACGAAGACAACTTCACCGTTTTTCCAAAGCTGCCCTTCAAATCCACTAAATGTATAAAAATATTTAGCTCAGAACCTATTCGTTGTTTCATTTATTATTTATTAATTTAAGATTATTGTATGAACTTTAAATCATAAATTCGCCTCTGGAAATATTTTGAAGTATTGCCCATAAAAAGCCTCATGTTTCCATTATACACGTGTTATTTGTACACCATGCCCCTTTACAATTTTGAATTTAAGAAAATGACCTTTTTATATCTCTTATGTGTAAAAGAGAGAGATCTTACGTGTAAAATAAAATCTCCCCTATGTAAAAAAAAAAGATAGGGTCAAAAAACTAAAAACAATTTTGTAAAGAGCCAAAAGATCAATTAATCCCCGTTACACAGGATAGAGCTGGAGCCTATGCTATGTGTATATATGAACTATATTTTCAATGTATCGGACAGCTCATTTAACTGTATGTCACTAAAAAATAATATTTTTATATATAGCGGATCTGTGGTACTAAACAATTCACTAAATAAAAAAAGGGCAGTCCGATGCACAAGACATTATGTGTTCATGCAGGGTCCGAGAAAGTGTTACACCCGGAGTGGTGTGATGTAGACACCATATCCTAGTCCAAGCATTAGCAACCGCTTTCATGGCTCGAACCCGTGACCTATAGGTTACACGGTGACAACTATATCATTGTTCTAAGGCTCCCCTTCAAATCTACTAAATGTATAAGAATATTCAGCTCGGAACCTAATCTGCTAGTTCGGTTACTATTATATATTAGGATAAGATTGTTGTAGAAACCAATGAACTTTAATTCTTAGATCCGCCTCCGGAAATACTTTGAAGTATTGCCCAAAAAAAGCCTCATGTTTCCGTTGTACTGGAGCCCATGCTATGTGTATATATTAAATTTGAGTGAGTCATTTAGGGGCCCTAGAATGACTTTGTTAGGTAAGAAAGTAATGATATATTAAGGGTTATGTGAATTGTTTGAATTTTTCAGTGGTCACTCTCTGTCTTGCAAAATTCTGAGAATCTATTTCTGAAGTTATTTAGTTCTCAATGATGATAGATTTTTGGTTTACGTTGACTTTTTCAAAAACAGAAATTCAAATTGACTCACTGTTGTATATATTTCTTCGTTTTAGAAAAATAATAATGAAGTTTGGAGCCTGAAATTTAAACTTTCTGATTCTTGATCTCAACTCGAACATCATTTTTCTAATTTGTTTTAGAATAAATTTTATTCTTTTATTTTATATTGTAAATAGCTCTAACAACCCTGCATAATTCTGTAGTCAAAGTAACTTAGTCACTTTCGTGTTTACCCGTCGGACGACAACTCTTTCGGGGTTCCTTCGGGACCGATTCAAAATGAACGCAAAAACCTTCCACTGGCAGGCGATTATATTTTTCACAGGATTTTTCGTTATTCATGTCAGCATTCTCATTTCTGATATCTTCAGATTTTGTTACCAAAAACATTTCCGATTGATAGAATATTCTGCTACTAAAATATGAAAAAGCAATTGTCAACGTCACGTCGCTTCGGTGAATCCACTTGAGCCCATGCCCTCGGATAAATTATCGGTTACCTAAATTGTTTAAGAAATAAATCTCCAGCAAATATTTGTATGAAACGGTTTCTGATATATATTTTTTAGCAAATATACCACTAGACAGGCTGCCTAGTGGCTAATATATAAATAAAATCCCAAAATGGGTCCAAAGCTTATAAGATGTCCAAACCAAAATAGAAGTTGCATGAAGCTACTAGCTACTAAAAAGATATAAAAGCTAAAGTCTAATGAACTAGCTATTACATAAGATGAGTGCTTCCTTCTCCTGTCAGTGTATGTGAATCCAATTGCCAGTGGTAAATACCAAGAAGCACCTATCAAGCTCTCACCAGGCACCAAGGTATATTGTCCTTAGGCTAAAATGAAACCCAAACATCTCCACCACAGAGTTGAAGCCAACATAGTCTTCCAAGTGTAGCTATTATATGATCTCCATATGCAGTGTACTGAGTTTGTCCAAGTATTAATCATATGCCCACTCATCAAATTTAACATGTAAAAGTACTTGGCTTTAGGCAGATTTTGCAGGGCAAAAGCCAGGCTGGGGTTGACTTATGCTGGCCTTGCAAGGCAAAAGTCAGGCTAGGGCTAGCTTTAAGGTAGCCTTGCAAGGAAAAAGCCAGGCTGGAGCTGGCTTTAGGCTGGCCTTTCAAGGCAAAAGCCAGGCTGGGGTTGGCTTTAAGCAGGCCTTGCAAGGCAAAAGCCAGGCTTGAGGCTGGCCTTAAGTTGGCGACGCCAGGGTAAAGCCAAGCATACTCAAGCGTTAGAAACTGTGCATTTTTGTGATCTTGTAAGCTTAGATCCTTCCCTTCCAGAACCTTTAATGTCGACATCATTCTAAACATTGCTAAACCATCCTCAGATTGAACATGAAACCATGTTAATACCACTGAGAAATGATTCAACAATCTCCAGAGATACAACATAACAGGTTCAACCATTTCCTTAACATTTGAACATATCAGAATCAGGATAAATTGTACCATCCAACACTTGCTTATCGCGTTGTTCCTGTACACTATCAAAGAACCCCCAGAATGAACATGTGACCATGCTAATACCACTGGAAAGTACCTTAATAGCATACATAATGAGACATAAAAGAAACATGCAGGTTTGTGTAGAGTCCAATCTTGTGAAGCCATCAGTCTGGGGTTCTTCTCTTTGCTATCCTAACCCTAAGTTTAGGTATTTGAGATTTGTCTAGATTTATCAACTTCCTCCCTGCACTAGGCATTTCAGAGAACGAATGAAACTCAAATGTACTTGCAGAAGAAAACACAATGTTAGCTATAAAATCCGCCACTGAGTTACCTTCTCTGAACACATGTTGAAAGATCACATTGAAGTTTCCCTTCATCTCTATAATTTTCTTCACATCATTTGCAATTACCAAAGGAGGATCTCATTCCCCTTCTACCACTTTCTTCATCACCAATGAATCAGTCTCCAATATGAGAGGGTGAAGATCATGCTCCACACAGTATTCAATCCTTGAACAATAGCCTTAGCTTCAGCCACCACATTAGTTGTCACCCCCAGGTCTACTGCCCTTGCATACACCACATCACCTTCATCATCCCTCACATAAAAGCCTAAGGAGCTAGGACCAGGATTTTCTTTTGAGGCTCCACCAGTATTGCATTTGTACCAACCATGGAAAGGAAGTTGCCATGTTACTTTTGTAGTGATCAATATAGGTTTATATCCTCAACATATTGAATTATGTTTGGCCATAACAATGGAATGTTAGGCATCCAAGCATACCTCACCCTTGCCAGTTGATGCAATGTCCTATTGATCTCATGATCACCCTATTGGTGGACACTGAATCCGCATGTGTCACGATCCATTTTCTAAACAAGCCGGGACCGGCGCCCGATCACTAAACATGACCGAGCGAACCATCTGCGCTTATCAAGTCTATTATAACTTCAAACTAGATATGCAATAAGGCAATACTATAATCAAATACTTTTAATTAATTTAAATATCTAAAATAAACCAACTACAAAACTTTATTTGTAGAAAACAATGAAATACTACTAAGTTATTATTAAAAAACGTCTGAATCTTAACCCACCGACTGTGTCTATGAAGCCTCTACTGATAAACTGACACACTGCTCAGGACATGAGATTTTCTGGTCAGTCCTCTAAGTAAATAAAGAAATAGCTAACTAAAGATGACTCTAAGGAATACTCCACGAACAAAAGCGGAGCTCACCAATAGTACTGGAAGAGAGGGAAGTCATAACCCGTAGCCTGTTCGCTTGCAAAACTGGTTCCTACGTTGTACCGCAGACCAACGTAGGTTCTCAAAAGATAACGTCAGTACCATCCATTGTACTCAATGAGTCTCAACGACAGGGGACAGAACTTTAATACAATACACATTACGAGCAAAGAATCTAAATGCATAGAAAACATACAGCTTCTAAGAACAATTCTAAAATAGTTGCATAATAGCAGTTTATGAATATTCTAAACAAAATTCTTTCCTCTTTAAAAAAAAATACTTCTCTTTATACTTTGGGAGTTCCAACTATCCTGACCTATTTTTGTCTTAGTCACCATGTGATCGGCACGGGTTTGATCCCAACCTGATTGAATAGGCCCAATCCAAGAGGTGTCACTCGCTTCATGGTTCTCAACGCTCATGTATCATACCTTAGCATGACTAAGTAAATTCTCAGCAACGAGACCCTCGGCTCGTGTGCTCCCTAATTTGGCACAAGTAGTTTCAAGAAGTCAACGCCTTGGTCAGGACCCTCGGCATGGACGATGACGCCTTCTCAAAATAAAGGATACTCCCAAAAATCTTTTCTTTCTAAAACTTCTTCTTGTGACTTTTCAAGTCTAAATCTTTCAAAACATACTTATTCTAGAATTCTTAAATGTAAGGTATGGCATAAGAATGAAATAAACATTCAAAATTATTTCTGAATATTCTTACTTTTTCATGAATTTTTAACATGAAAATGGCATATAAGAATAACACAAAAATTTGAAAAATTATGCACATATATCAAAATAAATCATCTAACTTTAACTAAAGAAATTCTAAGCAAATAGGAACTCACTCACTTCAATTAAGTACATATTCACTCTTTTAGCCAATTCATCAAACACCTTGTATGCATACTTTTGTGAGTTAAACCACTTTGGTAAAGGGTTATATTAACTCACCTCAAAACTTTTCGAGCCAATACGTAGGCCCCGATCCAATTGACACCAGTCAAACAATCGATTCTACAATAATCAGTGCATTTTAATCAATTTTAAAGTTTCACACCTAAACATGAAATTTGATGTTGATACAGAGAAAGAAAGGAATTAACTATTCAATTCTTACCAATTACTACTGTGGGGTAATTGGCAATAGGAAATTTCACATACCTGAATTTAAGAATTAGTGATTTGTAAAGAACCCTAAAATTAGTGATTTGTCCTTGCCTGCGTTTGCTGCGTAAAGAGCAGCGTTCTGTTTTTTTGTTTTATAATATTGTGTTGCTTTTCTTTGGACCTTTTTTAGTTTGACGTAAAGGCAAGGCTTTAAAGCCTTAAGCCTTTTTCTTTCATCAGCCTCTTTATGGGCTTAGGCTTGTCCTCTAATTTTTTTATTTTATTTGTTATCTTCTTTTTTTTGTGATTGAACTAATAATTAATGATACCCATTTTTAATAATTAATAATATTTTTCTAATTGTATATTCAATTATTTATAAATAGAGAAGTAGCTCAAAAGTCAATCTCAAGGGTTACGAGTATAATTTAAGGAGGGAAAAAATTAATTCTATATTTAGTGAGTCTTGAATTTTTATTTTTATTTTATAAATTTGAGGAGTGTTACACCATATTTACCTGCATTTCTTCTCTTCCACAGTTCCCAAGTGATGAGAGTTGGTACTGCTTGAACAATGGCTTTAACTTTGGACAACATTGAGCATACCATCAATGCCTTATAACCTACTTCAATTGAATCAATGGCATAGGCAGTAGGACTTGTGACAAATATATGCTCAATAAATTCCTCTTGGGGCTGCTGACAACACCAACACCTAGAAATCACCATTTGCCCTTGCCTCCTCCACATGTGATCAGTGGCTATTTTCTACCTTCACAATCTCCACAAGAAGAAGGATATCTTGAATGGTAAGCAAAAGAAAGTAATTGTATTCCAATAATAATGAGAACGTGTCCTTACAAATAAAATCTCCTTCCCTTGTATAGGAATCTATAAGTACAATGTTTCTTTCATTTTATGACCGAATCATTATGAGCATTAATGACATTAATGAGACGTTACAATTGGCAATTGTAACTGTTCATGAAGATTCTGTAACGTTTATGATCTTTCATCCTCATTAATTGACGATTTGTGAATCCTCCCTCTTTACTGTCTTGATTCATCCTGCCAATGTCTCTTAATTTAGTAATTTAGGCTCGAGCGATCTTACCTCTTTCATCTCGTGAGTGATTTACTCGTACCTATTACGACTCGTGCATCTTTTAATGCAACTCTCCAGTTGTTGCTTTCTTAGTGATCCATGTGCCTTGCCATATCAGCCACATATATAACTCCACATGTAATATTTATTTTTACCAATACATAAGGTATATTGCATAATATGGTTAGGGAGAGAAGTTAGGCATGAGGTAGCTAGGGTGCACCTTCCTGCCATGGTAAGACAATTTATTTTCCAGGTGGCTAATCTTGCTAGCATATTATCAATAACAAATTGGAAATCACTCGCTCTAGGTTTTGAATTTGTAATGGGAATGTCTAAGTATTTTCCAAATGTGTAACTAATATTAATGTTGAGCACATTAGATAAGTTGTTGCAGATGTTTTTGGGGCAGTATTGGAGATGATTGATTTTGCCCTATTGATTGTCTACCCTGGCAAGGAGCAAAATAGATCAAGGCAATTCTTAATCGTATTTATAGATTTGTTATTGATCCTAGACATTAGGGTAAGGTCATCCGCAAAGAACAGGTGTGATAATTGATAATTGTTCTTACCTATAGTTATTGGATCCCAGCAACCCATATCTACTTTGTGATTGATAAGAGTGGAAAGCATTTCCATAAAAAAGGATAAATAAGTACGGAGACATCTTATCGCCTTGCCTAATACCCCTTGTAGGGGCAAAGTAATCAGTTCCAAAGCCATTGACTAGGATAGAAATTTTGGTTGAGGAAATACAATTCATAATAAACTTAGTAATGTTTGAGGGGGAATTTAAAAAAGGTGCGAGCTCTATAGATGAAAGACAATTCAAGACAATCAAAAGCCTTTTCGAGGTCAATTTTAAGAACATATTTTGCTTTTTTACCATGGTATCTATTTAATTTGAGTATGAGTTCTTGAATAATAATAGCAATGTCACTAGCCTTTTATAAAACTAGATTGATAGGGGCTAGTGAGTCTATTCAAGAAGGGCTTTACTCGACTTGAAATGACTTTGGTAATGATTTTGTAAATATTGTTACATAGTCCAATAGGCCTGAAATTTTTTAAGTTATTAGCATTAGAAATTTTTGGGATAAATAGGAGGGTATCGTTTATGCCATTAGGAATTTTTTCACTATTGAAAGCTTCTTGACAAAGGCTAGTTACTGATTTGCCAACAATGTTCCAATATTTTGGAAGAAGAAAGGGTGAAGGTTATCCGGGCCTGGAGCTTTGAATGGTTTAAAGGAGAAGCGTGCCTTAATAATCTCATCGTTTGTGAGAGGATTATCTAGTGGGGATAGGTCAGTGTTACTATAGCTTTTAGGATCATTCCTTATAGCATTCCAATCACTGGAGACATGCGTAGTTGTGAAAATCTTCTAAAAATAATTCCTAGTTGTGATTGCACATCTTAGTTATCATGTGCCTTGCTTGTCCTGTCATTTTTGTAAAGTTTGTTGTATTCCCTTAATTTTTACGTGGTTCCTTTATTGCCGTGTACTCATACTCTTGATTGTAGAAATTCTTGTAAACTGAGTTATTGAATTGTTGTTGTTGATTTAAATTGTTGTATGGTGGGATCGGGTTGCACGCCGTAACAGGTGAAATAAGGGTGAATTGTTATGGTGAAATAAGGGTGAATTATGATATTGATATTGTACGGTGGGATCGGTTGCACACCGCAGCAGGTGCAATAAGGGTGAATTGTTATAGTGAAATAAGGGTGAATTATGATATCGATATTGTATGGTGGGATCGGGTTGTGCGCCGCAACATATGTTGTTTATTATTATGATATTGTACGGTGGGTTCGGGTTGCATGCCGCAACAGGTGAAATAAGGGTGAATTGTTATGGCGAAATAAGGGTGAATTGTTATGGCGAAATAAGGGTGAAGTATGATACTGATATTGTACGGTGGAATCAGGTTGCACACCGCAACAAGTGAAAGAAGGGTGAATTGATATGGTGAAATAAGGGTGAATTATGATATTGACTCTGATTATATGGTGGGATCAGGTTGCGCGCCGCAACATATATTTATTTATTATTATTGATATTTACATGGTGGAATAAGGGTGAATAGTATTGTACGGTGGGACCGGATTGCGCGCCGCAATAATTTATGTGTTTTGTATTCCTTGTTGTATTGAATTGGCT
This sequence comes from Nicotiana undulata, assembly GCA_005239495.1. NCBI lineage: Eukaryota > Viridiplantae > Streptophyta > Magnoliopsida > Solanales > Solanaceae > Nicotiana > Nicotiana undulata. The sequence goes on from ML266618.1 coordinate 8,810, forward strand.
TCGGTTCTTTCGTGAGAGACTCTAAAGATTGAGTTGTTTTCATTAATTCATTGTCTTTCCGTCATTTGTTGAATTCTTTTCCTAATACTATTATTTTGGTGAATTGATTTTCAAGATGAATTTACTACGATGAGTCATTACCTCATATCTTGCTGAGTTGTTAGTAATATAATGGTTGTAAATAAACGAAATAGCAACATCCTTACCTTCTATGACGCTTAAGCTAAGACTCGTTTTTCATTTGGTACTTTACTATTTTTAATAGTTGTCATATTTCACTTTAATTGATTTCTCAACTTAATCTCCTTACCCTATTTGGTGTTTCTGCTTTACTTAAAAAGAAATTGCTATTATGTTTAATTTATTAAATTCTATATTTAAATCAGTAGCTTATCCGATACTTTATTTAATTTGAAATGTCATTCACACCCAAATGATTTCTGAAATAAACTCATTTCCTTGTTGCTTTTCTACTCGACTCAAAAATTGAAATTTTACTTTATTGGAAATAAAATGATCCTTCGAACATTTTTTTATTAGCATTGGACACGGATACAAAGTACATGGTAGCACATGAATTTTGCCGTGGGAAAGTGATATAAGATGTGCGCACGAGGTGCCGTCAGAATATGACAGTGGGTTGAGACCCGTAATTTGTGATTATGAGATAAGATACCACAAAGTGACCTTGTTGTGAAAAACCTGAATTTGAAAGACTTGATTAATTGGTTGTACTCGTGTTCCTAATTTGTTTTTTATCGATACTCTACGGAATTATTATTGCTTTGTTTTTTATTTTCGTGGTTGATTTTTGTTGCCATATCCTGCTTCCTGTTTTTCATTATTATTGTTATGCGGTTATATTGCACAGGTTATTTGACTAGTGAGTGTCTTGACTGTACCTCGTCACTATTCCATCGAGGAAAGTCTTGATACTTACTGAGTACCGGCTGTGATGTACTCATACTCACTTCTGCATGTTTTTCTGTACAGATTCAGGTACTTATGGTTGAGTTGGTTGAAGACTTATGTCTACGCTGATAGAGACTTCAAAGTATACTTGTTCGACATTCGCAGGCCCCGAAGTCACCTTCTATTGTATTTATTTCCATTGTTTCCTATTATTCTGGAACAATGATGTATTCCAATTGCTAATTAACCCAGAAACCAACTCAATGACTATATTGAAACAAACAGCATGGAGACAAACTCCATAAAATTTCACAATACAAATGCATGTGTTCATAAGTATAGTAGTAGATCAAACAAAAATGGAAGGAATAAACCTCCAACCAATTCACTTAACTTGTACATATAGCCATTCATGCCACACAGTAGCTTTATTGGTTCTAGTAAGGTATAAACAGATACTGATTAAACAGAAATTAAGGCCAAATCAAACAGAATCCATGGCTCTTGAAGTACTACGTTGGAAATTATGAGTTCAAACAAATTTGTTATTTCAGAAAGTGGCCAAATAAGCAAAACCAAGGTAATAGACCCCATTCTCTTGTAGTATAAACCTACACCCAACGAACTAAATCAGATCCCATAGTCCACTAGCAGTAAGTCGAAATCTCTTTTCGTTTTTAGCTCAAACAAACAAAAACGTCATATTTCAACCTATCAATGAAACTACAACAACAACGACGACCTAGTAAAATCCCACTAGTGGGGACTTTTCAAAAAATGACATGAAGCCTTTTCAAAAAATGAATCTGGGTTTACACTTATCTTAGCCGCGACTAACCGAGAACCTCAAAATCTCGCCGGAACTCAACTGCAACCTCATAGTCCTTGACTCAAACCCCTCTTTTTCATACAACTAAAACGGAAACTAGCTGGGCTTTGAATCACACGGTATTTCGATGTTTCTTACAAGAAGAGGAACTTGCTTCATTGGTGACGGAGTCAGGGTGTTCACTATTGTCATATCTGCTCCTCCTTATCCCAATGCAATGTTGTGTTGGTTCATTGTTATTTTCCCTCATTTGTAACAACGCCTCAAGCTCAGGTTCATCTTTATACAACAAACGGAATCCATAGTCCTTCATTTCACCAGAAAAAGATAGCCTAATGAGCCCATAGTCATTTGGTGTTTTTCCATTTGCCTTAGATGTATCCCATAAGCCAGCAAGAGGTACAAAGAAAAAATGAATCATCGATTTCATTTCACATCTCGAATAGTCATGTGAGGTAAGTTTCTGGGTCATCGACAACATCCCATCATCACATAAGGGAATCAATTGAGCTATGGTTTCAACTACGCTGCCAAAGTAACATACAACAAATCCCAAGAAGTTATCCCATATGTACCAATTTTCAGGCAAATTGACTGATACAATTCTATCCGTTCCCTGATAATGGAACCAACTCGGGACCTTCTTCTCAGAATGTAACGTATCATCATTATCATACAGTGGTTTGAATGTCACCCGCTGTAATTTCTTCTTCTTGGTTGCTATATTATGAATACTTTTCAGAGCCATATGACAATCTGCACGCAATGCATCTAATTCTGGTGGAAGTTCTGGAAGCTGTGTAAGACTCGTGCATTCTGTTAAGTCCAAGGTTCGAAGAGCACCAAGTTGGGCTATACTTCGAGGCAAATGCTCAAAATTATTTCCACTGAGATTCAACTCTTTCAAAGCGGATAAGCATCCAATGTCTTCCGGAAGTCCTCCGTCTATTAGATTGCAGTAACTGAGATTCAGAATTTCCAATGAGCGTAATCCTTGAGCCACCGGAGGGAACACAAAGTACACTTCGTCTTCGACGCCTAGTTGTGATTTTTGTTTTGCAAAACTCAAGAATTTAAGCTTGTTCAATCGGATAATGGAAGGTGGAGGTTGTAAGATTATAGTATCTCTGGCATCAAGCGACTCCAAGTTTTCTAAATCCCCTATCTCTTCCGGCAAGATTTCAAGTTTTGAGCAATCTGACACATCTAGCTTAACCAAGTTTTTAAACTTACAAATGCAGCTCGGAAGTGTTACAAGGTTTTCTAGACCTCTCAAATCAAGATCTCTTATCACATTGTCTTGCATGTGAATCTCTAACTCAGAGTTTATGCTTCCGTGGATTTCTGGAAATTTTTCTAAACTAGAGCAACCCCGTATCCACAGAAATTCAAGAGAATCAATGCACAGACCTGGAAACCTCTTAAGGCGTTCACAAGTATCCAATGATAATTTACGGAGATTTTTAAAAAATCCTAGGGAATGATGAACCTCTTCAAGATTCTCACAATATGACAACTCCAACTTCTCCAAATTTGGCATCCCCATGAAATCCGGCAACGCTTTAAGCAAACTGCAACCTGATAAGTACAAGAATTGAAGAGCACCAAGTTGGGCTATACTTTGAGGTAAATGCTCAAAATCATTGTAACCGAGATACAACTTTTTCAAAGAGGATAAGCATCCGATGTTTTCTGGAAGTCCTCCATCTATTAGATTGCAGTCACTGAGATGCAAAATTTCCAATGAGTGTAACCCTTCAGCCACCGGAGGGAACACAAAATACACGACTTGGCCTTCTTTTGATTTTCTTTGATCAAAAGACAACAATTTAAGTTTGTTCAAGCGTACAATGGAAGAGGGAGGCCGTGAAATTAAAGTACGTGCAGCATCAAGCTTCTCCAAGTTTTCTAAATCCCCTATCTCTTCTGGAAAGATTTCAAGTTTTGAGCAATCCGACACATCTAGCTCCACTAAGCTTTTCAACATGCGAATGCTACTTGGAAGAGTTGCAATGTCACTTAAATTGCTCAAATTTAGCTTGGTAATGTGAGTTTGGCACTGAGTAATAGATGATGGTAGTTCTCTTATCCCAGAGTATTGCATGTAAAGCTTCAACTCCAGCTTCATTCTTCCGTGGATTTCTGGAAATTTCTCTAAACTGTAGCAACAATATAGTCCCAGATATTCAAGAGATTCCATGTTAACACATGGAAACCTCTTAAGGCGACGACAACTATCCAAATCTAACCGAATGAGTTTGCTGCAACATCCCAGGGAATGGTGAACCTCTTCAAGATTACTACATTTCTTCAAATTCAAATACTCCAAATTTGGCATCCCCGTAAAATCTGGTGTTCGCATCAAGCTTTCAGATTCCCTGAGATCTAGCTTTCGCAGATACGGCAAATGCTATTCAGAACACAAAAAGAATGAGAGACGGCAAACACAAGAACAGCCAGATAAAAGAATTATCATATCAATATGGTAGTGGGCTATCTATGAATCAAGAAACTATTTCGTTCTTTTTTTTTTTCTTCCCAAATGACCTCTGTTCTCTTGAATTTTAATTATTGTTGCTAGTGTTCCTAAAAAGTATTAAGTAAAAGATTTACTCCCAAGACCAATAATGAACTATTACATTTGGATCATGAGGGTCAACACATTATTTTGTGTGAAATTAGAAATTAATATTTTAATCTTAATATGGGAAATTATATGTTAAGTAACTAAATAGAAGTGTATTATAAATAAAAGTACTGACAAATTTATTTAGACATGATTGAAAAATATTGTAGCCAAATAGAAAAATGTATGACTCTTTCAAGAAGTGTAATATAAAATGGGAAAACAATGTATGCAAACTTATACAATATACAATTTAGGATAATATAGAAAGGTTGCAGAAATAAATAAAACAGGACAAAAGCGATAATATATGCTCAATATCACTGAATTATATTAAAGGAAAACGTTAGAAGAAAAAAAAATCAGCTATTGTACCTTTATCCCTGTCCATAAATGATGCACTGAACTGCGCCACAGTTGAAGATGAACAAGCCTTTTGGGTTCAAAATTAGTTGACAATGAATCCCAAGGATAGTGATCCCAGACAAACCAACGCAAGTTGTTAGACAGATACTCAATGGGGCCATCATGGCAATTGAAGTCATCACGGATCCACGAATTCAAGTACTGAGCGCGTATGTAGAATATCCTAAGCCTTTTCATATTTTTCATGGCCTCTTTGCTAAAGTATAGTCGTTGAGAATAATGAAACCAGATTGCTTCCATTGCCTTGGTCCCCTGGTAAAAAGATTTTTAGTGGCTACTATGGCTTAATAGCATTAAAAAAATATATTATGCAATGTTAATCAAAGTGGCTACTTGACGAATCAGGCAGTGTTAGGCAATTAATGTTACTTTTGCTTCTCCTACTAAAGTAAACAACTAAAATGACTTATGTGCGAGAATATGAAGCAAGAGGAACATACATTTGGAAATCACCCTATATATATATTTGGAATATAAAAACTAGAAATTGAATATTATTGCATTGTTTAGCCTACTTACCGTATTATTGGTCATCACTTCTTCAAAATCTTCAGCGAGCCATAGTCTGCTACGTTCTCCTGGATCCTTTTGCATGTTCTTCACTACATATTTACCCATATCTTGTATTAAGTCATGCATTTCAATCGTATCTTTTTCGGAGATGAACACGAGAGATTTGTCAATTAGGACACGCAATCCGATATCAGCTCCAAAATCACAGCTCTCGAGAATTTGTATGATCTCATCTTTTTCTCTCCCTCGTAAGAAGCATGCTATATCTAAAAATATCCCTTGTTCTACAGGCTCTAATCCATCGTAACTAATTTTGAGCTTGTCAGCAATTTCTGAATTAGAGTATTTTTTCATTTGTAGTATAGCACTTCTCCACTCTGTTATATCCCTCTTATGTAAGAATGAACCCCACACTTTCAGCGCTAAAGGAAGGCCTTTAGCATGACTTATTACTTCCAACGTTGGCTTCTCAAAACACACATCTGGAACTTCTTCCTTAAAAGCATATCGATTGAACAATCGAATAGCTTCACGGTCAGCTAGTGTAGTCACTTCATATAATGCATCCTTCTTCCCTATCAAATGCTTGTCTCTAGTTGTTGCAATAATTCTACTGCCATTGCCGAACCAACCAAGATCCCCTGCTAGGTACTCCAAATGGTCTGTGTGATCTATGTCATCAAGCACAACTAAAACCTTCTTAGAACGAAGTCTACGAGCCATCAGGTGCTTTCCGTCCTCCTTGTTATTCACATAATTAGCGTTTTCCCTAAACAGTCCTGAGAGAAGGATATTTTGCAAAGAATGCATTCCACATTTGTTTTCTTTAACATCCGCAAGGAAACAAGTAACTTCAAATCGATACGAGAGAGTATCAAAAATAGCTCTTGCTATTGTCGTTTTACCGACTCCCCCCATGCCCCATATCCCTACAATCCAAACATCATTGATTTCTATCTGTAGTAGGGATTTTACTTCCTCTAAATGTGGATTTATCCCCACAATATCTTGCAGATAAGATAAAGAAAACTTGCATAAATTGAAAATTTGGTCAACGATCTGCTGAACACAGTCTGATTCAATCCTACAAAAAATAAAAACATTGTTGATATATACAGGTAAGAAAAGCAATAACAAGAGAAGTGTTTCACATTGTATAGTGCATAATTATGATAAAAAGGACACATAAGTCAAACTCTTAAAGAACCAATCAAAATAGTAGTATTTATGTAACAATATAATTGAGTAATTAAACTGATAAGCTATGTCTTCTTACTTATAGAAGCGTATATAATCAACCATTCAAGCTTCTTTTAGAAAATATGAAAAATTTATTTAAGGATTCTGTTTAACTCATTTTTGAGGTGTAGAATATTTGTAGCTAGTCTTCATAGAAGCATCCAAATTTGAATGCAAAGTATTCCCTCTGTTCCAGATAATGTGTTTTTAACTCACCTGTCACGAATATCACAGCCTTTGAGATTTGCCGCTTCAGTTAAAGCACTCCTCCATCTTTGTACCTTCTGCATTCCCTCAACATCATCCTTAAACTTTGCTTCATGTTTGTAAAGGGCTTCAGCAAAGCACTGCTTTTGGTATCGAATTGTTGATGGATCCACATCATAGAAGACCGGTATGACAGTTTGTTCAAATTGAGTCTTGCATTCCATGATCTTCACTAGTTCATCCAAGCACCACCTAGATGTAGCATAATGCTTTGAGAAAATGATGACGGCAACTTGAGACTCTTCGATAGCTTTACAAAGTTCTTCTGATATTGATGCGCCATGCTCTAGCCTTTTGTCATCTTGAAAGGTGAATATTCCCCTGTTTCTCAAGCCTTCATATAAGTGCCCTGTAAACGTTTTGCGAGTATCTTCACCTCTAAAACTTAGGAAAACATCGTACTTCCATCGAGGATAGTACTGTGAATTACTCGCGAAAGAAGAAGAAGATGCCATGCATTCAGTTTATTGGTTGATATGAAGAAAAAAAAAAACTGTGTGGATAGATTGTGGTTGTGTTAAGAGATCAGCTGATGATATTTCAGAAAAAATCATCTACAGTACAAAAGAATAAGCAAGTATCACTTCAAATATGAAAGCTTCTAAGACGATGGGCTCTACTCCAGTTGAATAAAACTATTGCTATTGGGTCTAGTCAACTGATATATATATCTGTATAGCATTATATGTGGTACATTTTTATTGAATAGGAAATTTCTGTGAAGCTTCTTAATCTCTTACTCCAGTTGATTCGAACTATTGTTTATTGGGTTTTCTTTGAACTGTATATAATAGAATGTATTAGGAAATAACTCCCCCCCCCCCCCCCCCCCCCCCCCCCCCCCC
>ML266618.1:22651-36983 GCA_005239495.1 Nicotiana undulata
CCCCCCCCCCCCCGGATCCCATAGTAAGTGACATTTTAGCTCTTGATGATGTAAAAGGTCACTTATTCTAGACCAAAATAGAAAAGGTAAGAAAATCACTTATTACTAACCGGAGGAAGAAACTTCTGTTCATTTAAAGACAAGCATCATAATTCTAGCTAAAAAAAGAAAGTACCTCCAATAATACATGACAAAAGCAATAATATTTGTTCATTATCACTAAATTAAAGGACAAAGATAGTTAGAGAGAAAAATAAATGGCAATAAAATAAAACTCTACTATTGTACCTTTGTTTCATCCATAAATAATGAAGTGAACTGCACCGGAGTTCAAGGTGAACAAGCATTTTGGGTTCAAATGTAGATGGTAATGACTCACAAGGATAGCCATCCAAGACAAAATAACGCAAGTTGTTGGGCAGATACTCAATAGAGCCATCATGGCTAATTCTGGATTCATTATAGATCCCCTTTATGTATAATATCCTAAGCCTTTTCATATTTTTCAATGCCTCATTGTTAAAGCGTGGTGCATCAGAAGGACGAAGCCAAATTGCTTCCACTGCCATGGTCCCCTGATAAGAAGATCATTAGGATATACTGATGTTACTTCAGAGAAATACTTTTTGCAATTAATTCTATAGTTCTATTTTCTAATATTAAAATGTCATAAAATTTTCAAGTTAATCCAAAGAATGAAATTGGATCAAACAGATTAAGAGGCTAATAGACTAATCCATCGCTAAAAAGTTTAAGAAAAACGAATTAGGCAACATAAATTAAAGAGGCTACTTAATGAATTAGGCAATTAATGTCTTTTTTTACTAATTAGGAAATTAATATTACTTTTGTTTTTCCCACTAACTAAAGTAAACAACTAAAATGACGTACCTGCAAGAGTATGAAGCAAGATGAACAAATAATTGGAATTGACTGTCTTATGCGTCTTTGGAATATAAACATTAGAAATAAAATATTATTGCATTGCTTAGACTACTTACTGCATTGTTGCTCATCACTTCTTCGACTTCCTCGGCGAGCCATAGTCTGCTACATTCTCCGGGATCTTTTTTAAGATTCACTATATATTTACCCATATCCTGTACTAAGTCATGCATTTGAACCCGGTTATATTCAGAGATGAACACAAGAGATTTGTCAATTAAAATACGCAATCCATATTCAGCTCCAATATGACAGCTCTCAAGAATTTGTAGGATGTAAGCTTTTTCGTACCCTCAAGAAGCATGCTATATCTAGAAACATCTCTTGTTGTATGGGCTCTAATCCATCATAACTAATTTTGAGCTCTTCAACAATTTTTGAATTAGAATTGATCATTTTCATTTGCTCTATAGCACTTCTCCAACCAGTTATATCCCTTTTATGTAAGGAAGAACCCCATACTTTGAGGGCTAAAGGAAGGCCTTTAGCATGACTTACTACCTCCAACGTTAGCTTCTCAAAACACACATCTGGATCTTCTTCTTTAAAAGCATATTGCATGAACAACTGCATAGCTTCATGATCAGGTAGTTTAGTCACTTCATATAATACATCATTCTTCCCTATCAAATACTTGTCTCTAATTGTTATGATAACTCTACTGCCCTTACCAAACCAATCAAGATCACCTGCTAAATACTCCAAATGTTCTCGATCATTTATGTCATCAAGCACAATTAGCACCTTCTTAAAGCAAAGTCTTTCCGGAATCATCCGCTTCCCATCATGCTTATTATTGACGTAATCATATTTTTCTTAACAATTCAGAAAGAAGGGTGTTTTGCTCAGTTAATGTCTTTTTTCATTTTCTTTAATATCCGCAAGAACTTTTTTCATTTTCTTTAATATCCGCAAGGAAACAGGCAGATTCAAATTGATGAGATAAAGTGTCAAAAATGGCTCTTGCTATTGTCGTCTTCCCTACACCGCCCATTCCCCAGATCCCCAATGTGATCCGTACATCATTGATTCCTACCTCAAGTAGGGACTTTAATTTCTCCAGATGAGTTTCTATTCCCACAACATTTTGCAAAGACGACAAAGTAGCACTATTGCACAATTTGGAAATTTGGTCGACAATCTGCTGAATATTCTCTGCTTCAATCCTACGAAAATAAGGAAATTAATTATGGATAAATGTAAGAAAGTCAAGTATTGGTAAGCATTTCATAATTAATATTTTTTTTACATAGGGGTAGGGGAAAAGGGAGAGAAGATTGCTAGGTAAGTAATCGAACTCTCATCAACTAGGTAAATAGCCAACAAACTGAGCTACTAAATATTGTTAATTTACATAAAGATGATTAAAAGACACCGCACATAAAACAAATGCTTGAAGGAGCAATCAAAATATTATACGTGCAAGAATGTTATTGAGGAATCATAGTGATAGGAACTTTAGTTTCTTCTGGGGTAATAGCAAAACGTGAATAGCTTAAGATGTTTTTATTTATTCTCTCCAATTATATTGATAGGAACAATACTTTCTTACTCATAAAAACATATATAACAACCATCATTCCTTTTTTTCAGGAAAAAAAATATTTTTAACGTCTAAATGACAATTAATGAATATAGATTGTGTAAGCAGTATTCTTAGCAAAATAAATTGATTAAGTTTCCACCTTTTAATTTTTATTTTGTAAATATGATAAATTTATTTAGTGTCTATTCTGTTTAACTCATTTTTGAGGTATAAATTCTTTTTTCTATAATAGAATATGTAGTCTTTACATAGGCAACCACATTTGAATGAAAACTATTCCTTTTGAGCTCCTCACTTTGCTCCTATGGTAACTCGAACCCGCAACTCAAGGGTTTTGAGTTAGAGGTGCTTAGCACTTGAGCAACCCTCTCTTTGTAGTATTCCATTTTTTTTCATTATAAGAAATTACTATGTGTTTTTAACTCACCCGTCACGGACATCATATCCTTTTAGATTTGCGGCAGCAGTTAGAGCATTCCTCCATCTTTGGAGCTTCTGCATTCCTTCATCATCATCCTTATAGCTTGTTTCATATTTGTCAAAGGCTTCAGCAAAGCTCTCGCTCTGTTTTCGAACATGTGATGGATCCACATCATAGAAGACTGGTATGACAGTCTGTACACATTGATCCTTGCATTCCATGATCTTCACTAGCTCATCTAAGCACCACCTCGATGTTGCATAATTCTTTGAGAAAACGACAAGGGCAACTTGAGACTGTTCGATAGCTTTCAAGAGTTCATGTGATATTGATGTGTCATGCTCTAGCCTTTTATCATCTTGAAACGTGAATATTCCATTGTTTTCCAAGCCTTTGAAGAGGTGACCTGTAAATGTTCTTCGAGTATCTTCACCTCTAAAACTTAGAAAGACTTTGTAGTTCCATCGAGGAAGTTTTGAAGTACTCGCAGAATCAGAAGATGATGCCATTGTTTCAGTTGATTATCTGAAAAGATAAAAACCTGTAAATTGTAGTTGTGGTAAGAGATCAAGTGATGATAATAGGAGAGAAAGAAAAAAAAAAACTAGCTACTAGCACTTCAAATAAGAAAAGTTTGTATGAGATGAATTTTCTTTGAACTTTAATAGAAGGAAGTAGGAAATTCCTTCAAAACTCCACTGTATAAACACAATGGACAGCTAAAAGTAAGTGGATGAAGCTACAAAGAAAGAGTCTTCCTATCTCAATTGAATTCAATTATTGCTCCAAAGCACAAACACAAACGTCCCTCTCTTTCTTCTCTGCCAAAGAAAAAGGCCCCCATTCATTGAATTTATTTTTCTATTTCAATGTTCTATGGAGGTTGACGAAGTCTTCGTCCAGCAAAATATTTCTCAATTTTTTTTATATGATAATATTGTCCAAGTTAGCTCGTTCCATCTCAACTATTTTATTGGAGACTTAGGCAGATAAAAAGTAATCACTAATGATTTTTGCCTCTAGTGTTCTTATTCGAACATGAAATTCCAAAAACAACGTCCTTTACTGGAAAAAAAAAACATTTTTGACGCTTGGATGGCTAGAAGTGGTAGGCCATTTATGGACAATAGCTTAGCTAGGATTCTTTACTAATAGCTTAGAGCTTAGGCCCGCCCCTGCTTTTTCAACAAAGTTAGAAGAGATGAGAATTATTGGTATTGGAAATGTTTGTATGAGATGGGGTCTACTCCATACAATTATTGGTATTGGACCTAGTCAACTGACGTGAATTATTGTTACTACTGGGTTTTCTTTGAACTTTGATAGAAGGAAGTGGTAAATCAACTCTGTTTTGCATCAAATCTTGCAGAAATTAAATAGTAGGAATTTTTTGTGAAGCATTATATGTGGTAGGTTTTCATTGATTATTACTCCTAATAGAAATTAGATAGTAGGAATTTTTTGTGAAGCTTCTTGATAATGTTCAACTCCAGTTAATTATATTGAACAATAAGTAATACCAAATACTCAATGTTATTGCTTTGAAATAACTATATTTTATATTGATTGAAATTTTTAGTTCATATTTTTACTTTATGTTTTATATTTTAATTGAATTCTTTTATAATAAATATTAACTTTATTTTTATTTTTCTAAATAATACTAATCGCAAATAACATTTAATTTACTGTCCTTTTTCGTAATTTGATACTTAAAAGTACCTTTTTAAAAGATTGGACAAACACAATGAGCTTGCAAAAATGATAGTGCTAGGACCAGGTTCTGTTATTGTAAGATTTGTGGTATCACCAAACATCTCTGCATAGGGGACTTCACCTACTACAACAATCGCGTAGTAGAATTCGTTGGACTTCACAAAGTTTGAATCTGGATTCTGCTCGTACACTACTTGTGTAGCAGGATCCACAGTATTCTTGATAGCACTTAAAATGGTGGTTCATGCCCAATACAGAAATAGATATCAATTTCTCTCGAGTATAACTTCTCCTAAACTGACATGTAAAGAACTTTTACACTATTATCAGGCATCTTGAAGAAAACTACAAGTAATCGTCCTCAAAAGGTGGAATTAGTAACCTAGAAAAAAGTCGTGTTGCTGCTACAATAGGTTAAAATTAGTGTAAAACTTTTTATGTTGTTGGTGTATGTAAGTTAAATCCGTGCTACAAAGAAATATCGGTAACCTTGTTTGATTAAAGAAGGATATATATTCATTAGTTATCTATGCGTGTTGGTGCTTCTAATACGAAAAAGCAGATTCCTTATCAAATGAGGGCCGAAAAGGTGTTGTTTGTGCTAAAGCCCAAACTACAAATATGGAAGACATACCAACTGTTAAATCATTGCCTGCCATTCTATTGTCCAGCCTCCACATTGGTAACCCAAATTGTCTGCATGAGTTCCAGCTACAAGTATCTTTGGCGCTTTCTTTGGAAGGGGAAGTAACGGCTGACTAGTGCCCTTTCCATTCTTCAAAAGCACAACCGATTTCCTTACTGCTTCCCTTGCCAATTCTCTATGCTCCTACGAGAAGCAGTGAAGCACGTTATATCGGACACATAAAAGAATTAGATCCCAAGAGTTGAAAACAGTTACTGGATAGCAAAGTTACCCGGCTACCTAGTTGGTTTACATAGTTAAGGTCAGCTAATGGGTTCTCAAATAGACCCATGTTAAGTAAACTTAACTCTCAATATCCGCTTCGCGGCATCATCAATTCTGCTCATGGGAATGATATTATCTTTCACTAGCTGAGTTAGAGTATCATATCAATAAACTCTGTGTAGTTCTCTGGAACCATAATCTGCAGCGTAGACGAGACAATCATATAGAGTGACTAAAACTGATTTTGATTTTAAGAAAAGAAAGAACCTAGATCAAACTTAGCAAACCGACCATGTCAATTCCTGCCGAAACTCCAGCTTGAACTGAATAAGTGTAGTTAGCATGAGGTGGGCTAGTAATCCGATCAATTCCTTGCCGATCCGAAATGACAAAACCCTGAAAAGACACAGGCATAGGCAGTAATACACGGATATATCCCTACTTGACCTTAACTTGATGATTCTGAATGAGCTGAGTTAATCATTCTTACCCTGAATTTGAGCTTGTCCTTTAGGAATCCAGTTACAAGATCTCGGTCAGCATGCATCTTTTTCCCGTTCCAGCTCGAGTAAGAAACAATCACCATTGAAACACCCTTTATGATAGAATCATAATATGCAGGCATGTGGATGCCAAATAACCCATTTGAGTTAATTACAGTATTATTTTCATCGATCCCGTTCACTGTGCCACCATCTCCCACAAGGTGCTTGGCACAGGATGCTACCTTTGACCTTAACCAGTTAAAAGTTCAATTAAAGGAATGTTCCACAACAAAGGAAGATAACAATAGAAACATCAGGGTTGGTGCTTAGAAGCAATTCAGAATAGTCGTGAATATCCAAAATGTCTAGAATTGTTCTAGTGCCAAAAACATTATCTTAAGCAAGATTAAAATAAACTATAGTGTCCAATTTTGTAAATGAGAGAAGACTTTAGTACTCCAAAGAATTTTAAAAATACTCTCGGATAATAAACTCTACATTTTTAATGAAATGGACAACTGAGTGCACTGGAGGAAAAGATGTGAATTCACGAGAGAGGTAGCAGGAGCCTGATGAATTGATCAATTCCTCTATCCCACATTCTCTTTCTTTGCAGTAAGGTGGATGTGGTTTCGAACCACACAAGGATTTTCAGTCCACCTGAGCTACGTGAACCACTTTGAAATAATTCTCCCTTCTTTATGTAAATTTTGACTGCAGCCTGAGTTTTCTTCTGCTGTCAAAAGTGTTTCATCTGCACTTGTCAGTCAAAAATCGAAACAGCCCGGAGTTTTCTTGCAGCTACTATGCGTCAAAGAATCGCCCAACCGAACCCCAGTAAAATTAACTGATGAAATGCAATCTCCTGGAACTGTTTTCCCTGCATATTCAGATAACAATGCAAATGGAAAAACAGCTGGGATCAGGTCTCTGTACGTTTATCAGTTTGGGACTGAGACAAGGATACCCTGAAATCTGTTTCTTTCTCTGAGCCTGAACTTGCATTTTCAACAAAGCTGTTGAACTTGGCACAGGTCATCTTTGAATGTCACACAGCTGAAGCTTACTCATGTTCTGTTTGTAATTTCCATTGCTCATGACAGATCCTCGAGGCTGAAAAACGATATACTTTTTCCTCTAGTAAATTTTTAGGCATTTTCTCAAATTGCAGAGAAACAGATCGCCTTTCATCACTGGTGTATGAGCAATGCGATTTTGATGTACTGGTTTAAGAATAGGTATCTGTGAGACACCTTACACATGTCCCGTGGGAAGCGCACTGACATGATGAGATTGCAATTCAAGAATTCCTCAAAGAATGAAAGGTAATACACTGCAAAACGACAGAAAAGGTAATAAGATAATAGATGATAAAGACGCTGAAACAAGAAACGATCAAGGCACAGGATCCATTCTTTAAAGAATCCACACAGAAAAAAGTTTAATCAGAGGGAGGGCGACAAAGAGGTGAAAGAGCAAAATTGCAAGTTTAGAAACTTGGGCTATACACACATATCTTACAATTGATACTTGAGTAGAACAATCTCAAAAGTAGCTTAATTAATATGCCTAAACAATGAAACCAACTTCGTATATGAAAAACTAAACAGAATGAATAGTACAAGCAAAACAAACCAAAATATGCTGTATTTTCGTAATGTTGCTTTTGTCGGATTGCCACGCGGGCTTGGTTGAATTCACAATGTTCTGGAAATCGGGTCAGTGTAATAATGGTTTGGACTGGGATTGTTAAGTCAAAAGTTCAAAGCACTTCCTGCATAGTATTTGACTTTCGTTAGGTTCCATTAAGTGTCAAGATAATGTAAGTACATCATCAATCATCAATCACCATTAAGTGTCAAGAAACCTCTAATTTACCTGATCATAGAAACCATCAAGCCAGAAAAGAAGTCTACAATCAACATCCATCAAATAAGTAAGGAATTATCATGAATAGAAACAGAAAATTGGTGGAAGTGGTAGAGGGTGCGCTCAAGATAGTGGCCATAATAATTCAACCACCTCCATTGTCGAGAGTTGTTTAATTGCAAAATACCCTCTATGAATCAACTGTCTCATTTGTGATAAGATAATCTTGTTTCACAAATACTTGTATGCACACAACGGTTCATATAAACTATTGACTTTTTCTCTTTTGATATTATTAGACAAAGAATGGTATAGCAAGAAGCAGAAATAAAGGAAATTACTCTTTCTAGCAGTTTTGTGAGGTAATGAAAAAATACCTGGATACCATGGCCTAACATCATCTCGATGTATACCAAAATCGCATTGTTGGAATCCATCTTACAGCATCATTCACAAGCCGGGAGAAACTTCCGCCGATCCAGTCAATACTATTTGGATAACATCTTGCATCACTCCAATGATCATTATTCACAGGGTAATTAACTTATGGAATGAAATCCACCCACTAAAAGGCAGTTACAGATGGTAGTCTTTGGCTCTCTGATTAAATGCATCACTTCCTGGCCTGACGTTTCGAGCTCCTACTTAAGCTACTAACTAGAGAAGTATAAGTAGCATAGTCATGAACAAGCCCCATTTCACCACGTAGCTTATCATAATCATCAGGATTTCCGTACTTGCAACGCCCATCCAATAGTATGTTATAGGTAATGTCATCTGGATTCAAACCAAGATTAAGCATGGCTTGTAATAACATTTCAGCATTTCTCATTTGTCCTTGTCTGCATAGACCATTTAAAAGCACATTGTAAGTTATAACATTAGGCGCATGCCCATTACTTTGCATCTGCCTTAGCAACTTAAAACCCATCTTAACATCTCCCTTCTTGCAAAACCCATCGATTACCATAGTATATATAGGGTCATCAGGCTTTAAACCAGCATTCAACATTTCCGTTAAAATCCTTTCTGCATCAACTATTCGCCCTTGCCGACACAAACCTGTAATAAGAGTTGTATATGCTACATCATCTAGTTCAATGTCATAATCAAACATCACTTTCTTGATCTCAAATGCTCCATCTAAATCTCCCTCCGCACAACATCCATCAATAACCGTCGTGTATGTGATCTTGTCAGGCTTCAAACCCTTTTCAATCATTACATGAATGAGCTTCCTCGCTTCCCCTAAATCCCCACTCTTACAAAGTCCATTGACAAGTGTGTTATACGTAACCAAATCCGGTTCCACCCCTTGCGTCAGCATCAGTTGATAAGCGTCCATGGCCAAAACAATGCTACCATCTTTGCAATGGCCATTAATCAAAGTCGTGAATATAACAACATTTGGAACCAAACCTTTTACACACATCTCATTAAACAACTCGTTCGCGTCCCTCATCCAAAAGTTCTTGCAAAGCCCATTGATCATAGCACTATACGTATAAACATCGGGCAAAATTCCTCTTTCCTCCATTTCTCTTTTTAACCTATACCCTGCATCCATATCACCTAATCTACAATACCCATTTATCAAAATATTAAAACTAACAACACTAGGTCTCAAATTCCTCTTCCACAACTCCATAAACACCGACCGTGCTTCGACCATTTTACCTTCCTTACACAACTTACTCATCAAAACATTAAAAAAATACAAACTTGGAGGATACCCATATTCCAAAATCTCCTTATAAAAATCAAACGCTACCATTGGTGAATTAAGCTTCATTAAATATTCAAGAACCTTAGTACAACTTTGAAATGGGAACCTAATTTTATGTTTTTGGATAAGCCGAAAGCACTGAATAGCATCAGAAACAAACCCCAAATCCAAATAAGCATCAATAAGTCCATTTAAAACATTCACAAAAGATGTAAAGTCGGTACCTTTAGCTTTCAAGATTGCTTGAAAAACAGTAAAGGCAGAGTCTTTACCTCTTCTTGAAACAATAGTGTGGATAAAAGAGTAAGCTTCTGAATTCATTTTGTGGGTGTAAAGGAAAAGGGCCATAGTGCAATAAGTGTGAAGTGTGTGGCAATATTTTGAATTGTGAGAAGTTGAAGAAAGCCATGTAAAGAAAGAGAGGAGAGAAGAAGGGGTTAAAGAATGAGGATTAAGGTTAATGAGGTTGATTATGTGTTGGGTTTTAAGAGATGGGAGGAGGGTTTTAAGGTTAGTTTGAAGGGGTTTAGTGTGAGAGTTTTTTATGGCTTCTGAAAGGGTTTTGAGTATTGGGTCTGATGAATCTTGATGTTGGTGGGGTAGGGGTAGCGGCGGGGGTGGGGTAAACCATGTAGGGGTGGTGGTGGTGGTGATGGAGAGGTGGTGTAAGGGAGGAGAAAGGGGTTGGGTTAGTACTCTTCTTGAGATGGTCATTGTAAACATTTCTGTAACTGTTAAGGCAGAGGAAAGAAGGAAAGAAGCTAAAGAGTAAATGACAAAATGGTTTAAGTTTAAAATAATTTGCCAAATGTGAATACTTTTCTGTAATTTTGGTCTATTTCTTAAGTCTGGTACCAAATTTAGGTGCAATTTATGTTATCTTTGTCTGATTCAGTATTTGTTGTTGCAGCTTTTGGAGTTGATGGTAATTTGCTGATGTATTTAGCTAACTTTTTTCCTCAAATATTTTGATAAAATTTAACAGCTAGATTTTTCGTGAAAATCACAAGTGCTCACTTTTGATAAATTTAAAGTATATTTTAAACATACCCAAACATAAGAGGCTATTTTTTTTATCGAGAAATAATATTGTGTAGTCGCTCACTGTCACGACCTAAGAGTTCCTTCGAATGAGTCGCGATGACACATAATCTCTAAAACTAGGTAAGTCTAACACATGCTGAAATAATAACAGGTCTTACTAAACAACTATTAATCATGAACCAGAATTTTTAAATAAAGCCATGTGAAGAAAGAGAGGAGAGAAGAAGGGTTAAAGAATGAGTTACATGTGAGTTTAATTATATTTTGGTTGAAGTTCAAGTTAGGCGGAGGGTATTTTTGTACTAATTCTGATACTTGAGGGGCACTTTTTGGCTCTTTTCCGATAAATATTTGAAATATTCATTTGCCATTTTTTTTCATGTAACAGATTAGATGTCCTTTGTTTCCTGTATAGCCCTTTGTTTATGAGCACTTTGACCACTGCTTTAAAACAATCAAACCCCACACAATAAAGCATTTATCATGGTTAGCTGCAGAAGATATCATTCAAGTTTCAAGTAATAATTAAAATACCAACTTGTCACATGTTATATTGTAATGAATGAAATTGGAATTGAATTATTAAAAAGCCATTTTGGCCATACAAAATTTATAGAAGAAACAATATATTTGTAAGTTGCAAAAGAACAGAACCATTTGTTCTTAACCTCCAACAATTCACCAACCTTAATAAGAATGTATTCAAATTAATTTCTGAATGATAGTTAGTAGGGCTATGTGACACAAATGCATATTAGTCGGGCCATTGAATTTTGGATAACGGATGGGTAAACCACAAAAAATTTGTAAAAATTGCACCAAGCGCCCTATTTGGTCGCTCTCATTTATCCTATCATCTTTTTAAAAAGTTTTAACTTGTACCTATTTTTAAACAACTTCAGACATCTTTCTCCTCCTTCGTTTTCTTCTTCTCAAGCTTTCAATAGAAGAGGCATTTTTGTGAACAGAGCAAGAAAGAGACAGATTCTTTCATTGTTTTCTGCTCTAGCTGCATGTTAAACAGATGCATCGTTTTTGCACTTCGTCTCCTTTGTTTCTAGTCAGGTGGATGCATTTTTTGCCTAGGAATGAATTAGCACAAGATACTCGTAAATTTATATCACAGTACACATATTTTTGTTTTCAGTTACAAAATAATCGAGCTGAAGTTCAGCAACTATAAACAAAAACTTCAGCTCCTAGAATACTGAAGTTCAGCAAATACAAAACAAACTTCAGCTCCTAGAATGCTGAAGTTCAGCAAATACTAAACAAACTTTCAGCTCCTAGAATGCTGAAGTTCAGCATTTCAAAACAAAAACTTCAGCCAAAACATGTTGTAGTTTTATTGAATTGAAGTTTGTCATTGCACTATGAACTCAAGTTTGCGTGATTTACCTTAGGCCCGTGTGTCTGAAATTACCCAAAAAATGAGTGCGCTTGTAATTTTTTTTACAAAGCGGGTATAAGCTAAAAAGTGACCCAAAAATACATTCCGAACTCATAATTTTAAAGATACATTGAATTCAAAGCTAAAGACCTTAAATATCCGTGAACATCAACGAACCAACTAGACATGCTTTCTCCATGGCCGGCAGGAGGCAAACTTCACCACCGGCGCCGGCGAATAATACTTTTCCGGCGACTTTGGATTGCTGAAAGCTCTTCTCTCCACTACATCATTTGAACTTGAACCACACTTGTTCATTATCATCTTACATCTAAACAACAACCCTTTAAATTTCTTGATATTTTTCTCACTTCTTTTATCAATATTCTCGTGTTGAGCAGCATGACTAGTTTCTATGTATTGATTTAACTCCCTTGAGATTCTTTCAATCTCATACTTATCAAGAAGGGATATATTAGTAGTACCATAATTAGTAGTACTAATTAATTGTATTGGAATAAAAACATTATTTGGTGAAGATAATGATGAATATTGAGACAACTCTTGTATTTCTTGAACTTCCTTAATAACTTGTAACTTGTACCTTGATGGTTCTTGTGCCTTTTTATCAGTGATAGGCGATTTTCGAGATCCAATAAAAAGTCACTCCTTTTCTCGATCTTGTTAAAGGAGGAAGTAAACAGATCAAGGCTTTTACGTACTTCTGTTATGGAGGGCGCGGGAAAATATTCGGGACCATTGGAGAGTGATCCATGTTGATACAAAGCCCATGCTGCTGTTTTCACTAGAGCTAAATCATTAAAAGAAGTAGTAGCTTTTGATGATTTGGTTATGTTGAAAGAGAAGGGATCAGATGAAGCTGACATGTTTAATTTTTTCTTGAAAGAAGAAGAAGGAAGCAAGAGAGTATTTTATTGGATTTGGAATACCAAAATTTTCGCGCTTTTATATATGAGGAAGTAGTTGCGATGTAAAAAATATTTGCACGATCAAACAATAACTTACATGTGAATGGTTTAGAATAAAACTATATAAATCTACTCTGTTTATGTAAGGAGGATTGAATTATAGTGATGAAATAATTTCTCTAAGACCATAATGAAGTTCTTATGCGTACACTAGGTGTATTTATATATATTAATTGTATTTTCAATGTATCTTACCGTTCATTTAGCTGTATATCACTAAAGAAAAATCTAATATTTTTATATAGAGTAAGATACTCAGGAGCGCATCTATGGTATTAAGAAATTCACTAAATAAAAAAGGGGCAGTCTCGTGCACAAGACATTTCGTGTTCCTGCAAGGTCCGGTAAAGGGCCGCGTCCGAAAGAGTGTGATGTAGAAAGGCTACCCTAATACAAGCATTAGCAACTGCTTTCACGACTCGAACCCGTGACCTATAGGTCGACAACTTAACCGTTTTTTCAAGGCGCCCTTTCAAATCCACCAAATATATAAGAATATTTAGCTCGGAACCTAATCTGCCAGTTCGGTTACCGTTATATACCAGAATAAGATCGTTGTAGGTACCGATGAACTTTAAATCTTAGAGTGAGTCATTTAGGGCCCATGCTATGTGTATATATTAAATTTGAGTGAGTCATTTAGGGGCCCTAGAATGACTTTGTTAGGTAAGAAAGTAATGATATATTAAGGGTTCTATGAATGGTTTGAATTTTTCAGTGGTCACTCTCTATCATGGAAATTCTGAGAATCAATTTCTGAAGTTATTTAATTCTCAATGATGATAGATTTTTGGTTTACGTTGACTTTTTCAAACACAGAAATTCAATTGACTCACTGCTGTATGTACTTTCTTCGTTTTAGAAAAAAACTAGTATTAGTACCCCGCGCGATGTACGGATAATTAAAAAGAACGATCTACACTGTAAAGTTCAATATGTTAGTGTTAATACCACATTTACAATCAAACATTAAAATCATTTTAAGACTCGAGTAAAACATTCATTCCATCTCCTAATAAATGTTCCATAAAAAATAATAATACTATACAATTTGTTTGATATGAGTGTTCCACGAAAAATAATGATGCTATACAATTTGCTTGATATGAAGCATGTGCTTAAGAGACCCAAAATTAAACGGATCGGTTGGAATTTCGAATATCCAATCCAAATAAACAACCCTACTTTAAAGCAATCGAACCCCACAAAATAAAGCATTTATTTAGCTGCAGAAGATATCATTCAAATTTCAAGTAATAATTATAATAGCAACTTGTCACATGTTATATTG